>JBBPBX010003278.1:0-83626 GCA_038048925.1 Garcialebias charrua | reverse complement strand
AAACACTGAAACATTAACCCTCTACAATCTCAAGGAGACAAGCGGAGAGAAGATAAGAAAAAAACATAAGGAAAAAGACAAAAAATAAGAAAAAAGATGGGGAAAAAAGAAAAAAGAAAAGAAAAAAGGAAAAAGAAAAAAGAGAAAAAGAAAAATGGAAAAAAAAGGAGAAAAAAGAAGAAAAAAGAAAGGAAGGAAAAAAGAAAAAGAAAAGGAAAAAAGAAAAAAGGAAAGAAAAAAGAAAGGAAGGAAGGGGGAAAAGAAAGGAAGGAAAAAAGAAAAAAAAAGAGAAAAAAAGAAAAAGAAAAGGAAAAAAGGAAAAAGAAAAGAAGAAAGGAAGGAAAAAAGAAAAAGAAAAAAGAAAAAAGGAAGGAAAAAAGAAAGGAAGGAAGGGGGAAAAGAAAGGAAAGAAAAAAGAAAAAAAAAGAGAAAAAAAGAAAAAGAAAAGGAAAAAAGGAAAAAGAAAAGAAGGAAAAAAGAAAAGGAAAACAGAAAAAAGGGAGGAAAAAAAAGAAAGGAAGGGAAAAGTTGAAGGCTGGGGAAACAGGACACCTGGAGCACACCCTATCATAATAAGATTTATGAAGGGTGTTCTTCGGTTTAAACCACTCAGCAGGATCCTGACTCCTGGCTGGGACCTTGGTTTGGTCTTGGGAGCTCTATGCGACCCACCATTCGAGCCATTGAATGAGACTACGATAGATCTACTATCTTATAAAACAGCCTTACTCCTGGCACTTTGCTCAGCGAAACGCGTGGGTGACCTCCACGCATTATCTGTACATCCAATGTGTACCAGATTCGCCCCAGACGGGTCAAAGGTCACACTGAGACCTAATCCCGCATACACCCCCAAGGTCTGGACCCTGAACTATAGGAGTCTAGACTTTGATCTCTCCTCTTTTCCACCTGCCTCTGTCCTGAACCAGGATCAGGAAAGGCTTCAGGCTCTCTGCCCAGTGAGGGCTTTACGCACCTACATGCAAAGAACAGCCGAATGGAGAAGAACAAATCAACGTTTGTCTGCTTTGCAGCACCTGCTACCGGGAGAGCCCTATCAAAACAACGCCTCTCACACTGGGTGACTGAGGTCATTAAGAGGGCCTACAGTAGCAAGGGTCAGCAGGCACCCTCTGGAGTGCATGCTCACTCCACTAGGGGCCTTGCCACTTCCTGGTCATTGTTTAAGGGTGTATCAGTTGCAGACATCTGCGCTGTTGTGAATTGGAGCTCCTTGAATACTTTTGCAAGGCATTACAGTTTGGATGTTACTGCAGGTAACGTCACTCAGACTGTTCTTTCTTTTTTTACAGATATATTTATTAGATTTTTTTCACAAAGAAAAAGACAAAAAGAGACACACATACAAACAAAACAAAACAACAACAAAAAAAACGGCAACATCAACATAATACAAAACAAAAAGCTCAGCAATGCAGTAAAATATAATAAGGGAAATGCATACTTCAATTACTAAAAAGTCCAGCTCTAAACATCTATAAATGCTTAAACTAAGATAGTAGACACGTGTCCCTCAGAGTAATCCAAGAAGGGCTTCCATATGCGTCTAAAAGTGTCAGTCTTGGAATGAGCAAGCCATGTTAGAAAGTCAAGTGGAATATATTCCAAAATGAGTTTTTTCCATCCAGAAATGGCAGGGGGCTTATTAGAAATCCATTGTAACAAAATATTTTTCCGAGCACAGAAAGTTAGAACATAGGGCTGGACGATATGGCCAAAATTTTTATCACGATATAGTACTTAATTTCGGTCGATATCGATATAATTCGATATCGATATAAACAATATAAAAGCCTAAAAAAAACTATAAACTATACAAATAAATTGATGTTCACCTTGTATTTGTATTTAGCCTCCAAAAAGATGGAAATCACCATCAAATAAACATAAAATTCTCAACCCAATAATTCTGTCGGGTCATGGACAGTTTTTTATAGAAACGTTTCACCCTCCATCCAGTTTCCAGATGACCCAACTGAGAATTACAGGTATTGGATTTGGTACCTGGATTATTGAGCATGAACGTTCTCGGCATAAAATTCTCAACTGTGTCAATATTAATAGTTTTAACTTTAAACAAGAACTTTAAAATTTACAGCATTGAAATTCATAGTTAATTAAATAAAACTTTTGGGTATAGTTATTGATGAGAAGCTGACATGGAAATCTCATGGAAATTACTTAAGAATAAAAATAACAAAATCAATTACATTATTGTATAAAGTAAAATAGTTTTTGAATGACAAAGTTTTGAATATATTGTATAATGTAATGATTGTTCCATATTTAATCTGTTGTATTGAAGTTTGGGGAAAAGCATGCAAAACTTTTACAAATCCTATTTTTATTTTACTAAAAAGAGCTGTAAGAATTATTATTAGGAAGTGCTATGGTCACCCAACAAATATATTATTTCATCAATTGAAATTATTAAAATGTTATGATTTGGTTGAACATAGTATTTTACAAGTCATGTATAAAAAAAAATATTACCCCCAAATATTCAATTACATTTTGTTTAAAAAGTTATTAAACCCTGAAGGGAATGTAAATGTTTGTAAGACAAGAAAGTTAATTCTCAATAGTCCAGGTATCAAATCCGTAAATGTTTGTAAAATCTTCATTTAGAACTAGTGTGAAGGAGCTGAGAAACAGGATTGTGTTGATTTGATATCATCATAAACATTTATAAAACTATATGTTTTAAAAGATGATTAAATCAAAGTTGTTGGGAAGGTGTGGTGCAGGTGAAGTGAAGGTTGTTTGTAGTTATTTTGTATTTTTTAAACAAGGGGCAGATATTATAACACTATTTTCGTCTTTCTGCACCTTTTCATTCAGTGTTTTTCTTTCTTTTTATTCTGATGAATCTGTTTTATTTTCAATAAAAAAAAACATGCAGCACTGCTGGGGCTGTTTGTTTACGTCGTAGTTTCAGGGAAACGTTGGCTCAAACTTTATTGTTCTTCATCTTCTGACTCTCATCATATTATATCGAGTGGAAACTCTTCAGATTAAACAAGTTAGATGTTTCCACCGCTAGTTAGAACAACTCTGTCACGTTTTGAAAAATAAACACAAACCGAGTAAGACTCGCTGCAGATGAGACCTGCAGTAAAACCGAACTACGTCCACACCGACGAATTAGTCTTTCCTCTCATCAGTGATGTCGTCTCTTTCTCTTCGCTTGTGAAACTTTGTTCAGTCACATTCTGACGGTCATGAGCACTCGTTTGACTCGTTTTGAAGCGAAAACTTAACGCGCTTTGGAGACTAGCTTAGCTTTTAGCCTGCTACCGCTAACGCCTGCTGCTGGACTGAGCGCTGCGTAACAACAACGTCATCACGCACGTTTTGTGTCACAGCTTTTTCTGTCCGGGCGGGTTGTTGAAGCAGCCGCTCCAACCCGAACAGAAAGAGAAAAACGTCAGAAAAAGTTGTAAAATCCTATCGAAATATCGAAAATATGCTTAAACTTCATATCATCGTTATTGAATAAAAGTATATCGCGATATTTATCGTTATTGAATTATCGTCCAGCACTATTAGAACATTATACAACTTACTTTTGTTTGAATTTTTAACATGTTTGTTTGGTAGACCAAGGAGAAGAGAGACTGGGTTGAGGTCAATATCGGTTTTGATAATTTTCTTTATCTCAACCAAAATAGATTTCCAGTATATCTGGATCTTGGGACATGACCAAAGACAGTGTGTAAGGCTGCCTTCATGTATTTTACATTTAGGGCACAATGACGAGGATCCTGGTTTAAACTTAGACACTCGGTTTGGAGCCAAGTGAGCTCTATGTAATAATTTAATTTTTGGGCAGCACGGTGGCACAACTGGTAGAGCTGCTGCCTCTCAGCGAGAAGGTTGCCGGTTCAAATCCCGGTCCGGGGCCTTTCTGGGTGGAGTTTGCATGTTCTCCCCGTGCATGCGTGGGTTTCCTCCGGGTACTCCGGTTTCCTCCCACAGACCAAAAAACATGCTTGTTAGGCTGATTGGTGACTCTAAATTGACCCTAGGTGTGAGTGTGAGAGTGGATGGTTGTTTGGTGTGAGTGAGACAGGTCCCTCTTGTAAATGAGTCCCCGTGACTCAACGAGGCTAGCCTGTATAAATAAAGGTTGAATGAAAAAAAAAAAAAAGTTGTAATGCCCAAGAACGATTACAAATGGAAATTTTTCCGGCAGAGTTCCAAATACTACTCCATGTTTCATCAGTGATCTCGACGTTCAGTTCCTCTCTCCAGGCCTGAGCCAGAGTGGATAGATGACTTATCACATTTCAGTATTTTATAGCACATACTAAGTGACACTTCACGAGCTCCAAAAAACAAATTTTCAATGCTCGAAACTTCAATGTCCCTAGATAATGTTGTTTCTTTTTTAACAAAATCTCTTAACTGAAAAAAGCGAAAGAGGTTATTTTTCGCTATTCCAAACACTTCCATAACTTGATTAAAAGACATAAACACCCCTTCCTTAAAAAGGCAACCCAGAGAGGAAATACCCTTAGCTCCCCACTCTCCAAAGCCTGCATCTAACATACCAGGAAGAAAATCAGGATTCTGAATAAAGGGTATAAAGGGTGATGTTTTCCCAGTTCTTCCCTCGATATGTTGAACCGCCCTCCAAGCCCTAACTGTATTCACAGTAATTGGATTATTACAACATTTATGTACTGTTTTCATAGTTTTAACAAAAATTAGACTTTTAAGAGGACAGTCACATAATGAGGCTTCTATGTCAAGCCACACTGTGGATGGATTCTCAGATATCCATTCCCGGACATATAATATAAGAGAACTCAACTGGTATTTTTTAATGTCCGGAAAAGCTAAGCCTCCCTTCTCTCTTGGTAACTGCAGTGTTGACATTTTTATAAATGCCCTTTTTTTGGCCCATATAAAGGAATTAAACCAACTTTTTAGTTTTTGAATCCACTTCTGAGTAAATAAAACGGGTATCATCCTAATTGGGTATAATAAGCGAGGAAGGACGTTCATCTTAAGGAGCGAAATCCTGCCCATCCAAGATAGAGGAAGATAGTTCCAACGTTCAAGGTCTAGTTTAATTTGTGTAAATAGTGGGATAAAGTTGGTTTTAAACATCTGATCAAAAGAAGGTGTTATAAATATACCAAGATATTTAAATCCTGCAGGAGACCACCTAAAGGGGGAATCAGGTATATGAAGTTGTTTACCCAGAGGCATGGCCTCGGACTTAGAAAAATTTATTTTATATCCCGAAAATGAACCAAACTGATTAATAATTGTAATGACTCTTCCAACCGAGGTGGAAGGTCTGGAGATAAATAACAGAACGTCGTCGGCATATAAAGAGATTTTATGGGTCCCCTTATCAGTATTGATACCGAGTATGGTAGGGTCGCTACAAATTGCTTCAGTTAATGGTTCAATTGCAAGGGTAAATAAAAGAGGAGAAAGAGGACAGCCTTGCCTGTTCCCCCTTGCCACTTCAAAATTTCTGGACCTAAGCCCATTTGTAATAACTGCAGCTAGAGGGCAGTTGTAGAGGACTTTAATCCAACTAATAAAATTGGAACCCAATCCAAATTGATGCAGAGTACGAAAAAGATATGGCCATTCCACGCGATCGAACGCCTTCTCTGCATCCAAGGAGATCACAAGACCATCCATCGCCCGTTGCTGGCACATCTGAATAACATTTAAAACACGTCTGAGATTATTACAGGAATTACGACCCTTAGTAAAACCTGTTTGGTCTATCCCTACCAATAAGGGTAACATGTTTTCCAGACGCATTGCTAAAATTTTGGAAAGTATTTTTAAATCTACATTAAGTAATGAGATGGGTCTATAGGAGTCACAATTTTCTGGAGGTTTAGACTTCTTAAGAATTAAGGATATATTAGCTTCCCGAAGTGAAGGGGGGAGGGTACCGATACCTAAAGAGTCATTCAACATAGATAAATAAGGCTTTGATAGCAGATCAGTAAATGTTTTATAAAATTCTGAGGTAAGCCCATCCGGGCCCGGTGCCTTCCCTCCCTGAAGTGATCTGATGGCTCTCTCCACCTCTGCTTCTGAAATTTCTTCATTTAGGTCTCTCTTTTTGCTTTCTGTCAAGTTAGGTAGCTTAATTTAAAAAAAAAAAAACGTTTCCATTAAAGATTGAAAATTCTCACATTGTTCAGATTGGTATAGATTTTTGTAGAATTCATAGAAAGCTGCATTTATTTTCTCTGGATCTGTTAGACAAGAGCCCCTCCGGTCAGAAATTGAAGCAATTGCCTGGGTGGACCTCCGTTTTTTTGTGAGATAGGAAAGGTATTTACCTGGCTTGTCCCCATATTCAAACAGTCTTTGTTTAGCAAATTTGATTTTGTCTGTAGCATTCTGCGTCAGTAATGTATTCAGCGAACACCGGATGGCATTGAGCTCCCCCAATTTAGACTTTAAAGGTTTTTTTTACATATTCTTCCTCCGCAAGTCGAAGTTTTCTTTCTAGTATTTTTTGTTGTTCTGCATTTCTTCGTTTTTTGCTGCTCATATATGATATTATTATTCCTCTACTAAATGCCTTAGCTGTGTCCCAGAGCAAGGAGGGGCTGCTAGCAGAGGGTGAATTAATAGCAATGAAATGTTTGAATTCTGTTCTAAAATATTCTGTAAATTTTCCATCCTTTAAAATTAAGGGATTTAATCTCCAGTTATAGGATTGGACTCTAACGTTTTTAACAATATAATTTAAGTATACTGCAGCATGGTCGGAAATAACAATGTGTCCTATTTTACATGAAGCAACTTGACTTAAAATAGTTTTAGGGAGAAAAAAATAATCAATACGTGTGTGGCATTTGTGGGGGTTGGAATAAAAAGTAAATTATTTTCCAGCAGGATGAAGTTTTCTCCATACATCCACAAACCACGCCTCTTCAAAAAGATCAAAAATCTGTTTTGATTTCCCTGAAGTGGGAAGATGGCTAATGGGGAGCCTGTCAATCAATGGATTTTTAAGACAGTTGAAATCACCTGCTGCAATAACATTTTCAAGGGAAAAACCTACAAGTTTTGCAATTATTTCTGTTAAAAAATTAATAGGATGTCCTGGTGGAAAATAAACATTCAATATGGCAAATACATCCCCATTTATCATTGCCCTAAGAAGTACATATCTTCCATTTGTGTCTCTAATACATTCTATGACTTTAAAAGGCACAGATTTTTTGATAAGAATTGCAACTCCTCTACTTTTACTAGTAAAGGAGGAACAAAAACATGTTCAAAGCCACATTGTTGCAATTTTAAATGTTCACAATCATTTAAATGTGTCTCCTGCAGTAGGGCAATAGCTACATTTTCCTTCTTAAGAGCTAAGAGGACCTTTTTTCTTTTAATTGGTGAATGGCTTCCCTTAATGTTCCATGTGCATATTTTTAACATTTATAGTCTAAAGTTATACTGTAATACCATCCAAAAAAGAAAAGAAGAAAAAAAAAGAAAGTTACATATGGGTACTGAAATATGCTGAGCTGAAGAAAAAAAACAACCAAAACCAATAGGTAAAAACAACAAGAAAAACAAAAAATTAGCTTTCCAGGCACGCTTCCCCCCTAAAAAGAAAACAGGGGGCCATCTTTCTTTAACCAAACAAGTGTACATCATTGCCCAGATGATAATACACACAGGTAAACAAACCCAAAAGATAGAGTCCATCAACTCTCCATCGTTGTTGCGCACCACTAGAGTTCATATAATAAAAAATATATATATAGCTGAGCAAAGCTATATCAAAATAGATCATAATCATGGTTACTCACGGTCGTTGTGATTTATGAAGCGTTCAGATATCAGGTCCCTGACACCGTCCGGTCCAGAGCATTTCACTTTAAGCTGGTGGCTAGTCAGCCCAAACTGTCCATAAATTCCATGGCTTTATCTGGAGAAATAAAAAACTTTACTTCCCCATCGCGCACAATCCTCAGCCTGGCCGGGTATAGAAGGGAGTATTGGATGTCTGCCGCCTTCATCCGTCGCTTCACCTCGTCGAATTCCTTCCGTCTGCGCACGGTGTCTGCCGAGAAATCCTGGAAGAACATTATCTTGGAGTTCTGGTACATCAGGGGCTGGTCTCCACTCCCTGCACGCCGTGCGGCTTCGAGTACTTGCTGCTTGTCCCAGTAGTTGTGAAACGTGATCAGCAGAGGTCTTGGTCTCTGTGAAGGTCCAGGCTTTAAAGCCTGTGTGCGGTGCGCCCCCTCCAACTTGATCCGACCGTTCTTGGTCTCGATATGCAGAAACTCTGGCAGCCATTTTTCAAAGAATTTTAAAACTCCAGGGCCAGCCTCTATACCTTCTTTCAAACCAAGCACACGAATGTTCTTTCTCCTGCCTCTGTTTTCCGTGTCCTCAAGTCGTTGTGCCATCACAAGAGTCTCTTTCTCCAGCTTTTTTATTCGAGTTGTAGCCTGGTCTAGGCCTTCCTCCTGAGCTACAATCCTCTCTTCCATATCTGTAGTGCGTCGGCCCAACTCCTTTATCTCCGCGGCTTGGTTCTTAAGCAGTTCAGCCAGAATGTCTACTTTTTGGGAGATAACTGCCGAAATATTCCCGGTAATTTCTTCAATGACTTGTCGGAGAGCCGGGTCGAGTGTGACGGTCCCGCTAGCAGCTGGTAGCCCCGCAGCTAGCTCCGTGTTAGCCGCGCTACCTGCGTTAGCCAGTTGAGACTCTGCGTTATCGGCCTTGTTGTTTTTCTTCGCAGTTCTAGGCGGCATTGTGCTGGAATAAGTCAGCGAAGGCTTGTCGACGGTCGGATAATCACTTTTAAGTCTTGTTTGCATTTTATTCTGCCCAACTACGAAGCATATGGTGCGCAGCTCAACGAAGCCGACTACTCACTACGCCGCCATCTTTCCTAATATCAGTTTAACATCTTCACCTAAACAAAATAATGTAGTATCATCAGCAAACAAGACACATATAAGGAGTCCTGACACCTTTACCAAATCATTGACATATAAAATGAATAACTTTGGTCCAAGTACAGAGCCTTGAGGAACTCCGCATGTGATTTTGCAAAAATTTGACCTCACATCATCTATTTGTACAAACTGTTTCCTATCATCCATTTGTACAAACTGTTTCCTATCTCTCAAATAACTACATATTGCAATGCTGGTCCTCTAATACCATATGTATTTAAGTTATCAAGGAGAATGGTGTGAACTATTGTATCAAATGCTTTTTTTAGATCAACAAATATACTAACACAATATTGTTTTTGATCGACAGCAGTAGTTATTTGTTCCATAAACTCCATGAGAGCCATAGATGTAGAGTTTTGTGCTCTAAACCCATACTGACTATTACTTATAATATTTTGTTTATCGATAAATTGGTCTAATCTGGTAACTAAAAAAATTTCTAAAATTTTTGAGAATTGTGGTAACAAGGAAATTGGCCTGTTATTGTTAAATTCACATTTATCACCATTTTTAAAGAGAGGAACTACCTTTGCTACTTTCATTCTATTTTGTATCTGGGAATGTTCCTGTTGAAAATGACAAATTACATATATATGTAAACGGCTCAATAACATAACTCATTATATATTTTTCAAACATCATATCCATGTCTAACCAGTTTTTTGATTTCTTATCTGAAATTTTTTACTACATTCATAATTTCTTCTTTATCTGTTTCATTTAGAAAAATACTGTTTACATAACCTTTGAGTTCACAGACTCTTGAAAGCCAGGAATGCTGCCTTCAAAGCGGGAGATCAGGTGGGCCTGAGGGCAGCCAGAAACAACCTGGACCGGGGCATCAGAAAGGCAAAGAAGGCAGTATTCTGGGAAAATAGCTCACCGTTTCAAGGACAGCAGGGATACACGCAGTCTGTGGCAGGGAATACAGACCATCACAAACTACAAACCACCCCCCCAGACCTGTGACAGCTCAGCCTCTGCGCTGAATGAACTGAATGAGTTCTTTGCTCGGTTCGAGGCAAGTAACAGCACACCAGCACATAAACTCCCCCCCTCTCCTGATGGCCAGGTGCTGACGCTGTCCTCAGACAGCGTAAGGCGATCATTCATCAAGATTAACGCCCGGAAGGCCTCTGGTCCTGACAACATACCTGGTCGTGTGCTGAAGGACTGTGCAGGGGAACTCGCAGCGGTCTTCACGGACATCTTTAACATCTCACTGAGCCAGGCCATCGTCCCCACCTGTTTCAAAGCCACCACCATCATCCCTGTCCCAAAGAAGGCAACGCCCGCATGCCTCAATGACTATCGCCCAGTAGCACTCACCCCCATCCTGATGAAGTGCTTTGAACGGCTAGTCATGAAAAGCATCACATCTGTCCTCCCTGACTCCCTGGATCCCTTCCAATTTGCATACCGACCTAATCGCTCAACCGACGATGCCATCTCCTCTGCCCTTCACACAGCTCTCACACATCTGGACACGAAGGACTCCTATGTTAGAATGTTGTTCATCGACTTCAGCTCGGCATTTAACACCATCATCCCCCAACAGCTCATCCTTAAACTGGACAGTCTGGGGCTGAACACCTCAATGTGTAACTGGCTGCTAGACTTCCTGACCGGGAGACCACAGACAGTGCGGGTCGGGAGTAACACATCTAGCACCATCACATTGAACACAGGGGCCCCACAAGGATGTGTGCTGAGCCCCCTTCTATTCACCCTGCTAACACACGACTGCACACCATCGTACAGCTCCAACCACTTCATCAAGTTTGCGGACGACACAACAGTGGTGGGTCTCATCAGCAACAACGATGAGACGGACTACAGGAACGAGGTGAGCCGCCTGGCCTTGTGGTGCGGACACAACAATCTCACTCTCAACGTGGAGAAGACAAAGGAGATTGTTGTGGACTTCAGGAAGAAGGATGCCCAACATGCCCCTCTGACCATCAACAGCACCGCAGTGGAGAGAGTGGACAGCACCAAGTTCCTGGGAGTGCACGTCTCAAAGGACCTGTCCTGGAGCAGGAACACTGCAGCACTGGCAAAGAAGGCTCACCAGCGTCTCTACTTTCTCCGCAAGCTGAAAAGGGCTGGAGCTTCAACCCCCATCATGAGCACCTTCTACAGAGGTGCCATAGAAAGTGTCCTGACCAGCTGCATCACTGTGTGGTTTGGTGCATGTACTGCATCCTGCCGCAAGAGCCTCCAGCGCATTGTGAGAGCAGCTGAGAAGATCGTGGGCACCTCCTTGCCCTCACTGCAGGACTTACACAGCAAACGCCTCACTCGGAAAGCCCACTGCATGGCAGGTGATCCCACACACCCACTACACAGCTGCTTCAGACTGCTGCCATCAGGGAGGAGACTGAGGAGTCTCCAGGCTCGAACCAGCAGACTGAGAGACAGCTCTGTTCATCAGGCAGTCAGGATGCTAAACACTCTGCCTGCTCTGCCCCCCCTCCCATTTGAACTGCCTTAACACTAAAACTTTCTCACACATTACCACACAACACAAAGATTTTAACACTGGACTCTGTGTCATCAAACGGGTTATTCACTAAACTCTCGGTCATGTGCTCATACAGTTTGCACTACTTCTCATACTTGCACTAATGTTTGTATTACATCACTGCCTATAATCATAATACTGTTTACATTCTCTGTTTACATTTATTAATACTGTTTACTTTTATTACTACTGCTTACATGTAATTACTACTGTTTACATTTACACTACTCTAATATCTACACCACTGCTGATACATATACAGTGTGCTCTGAACGGTCTTATTTAGGGATGCCCAATGTGCCTTACTGCATATGCCACTTTTTGCCTCTATAACAACATCAACTACTACCTCATACATATACTGTGTACATTAACTCATACGCTGCTTTGCCACTTTGCAAATGTCAATGCTAGAAACCTTTAGTTTATTTTAGTTATACTTTTTATACTCTTTTTTTATACTAGTATGCAAAAACTCAGGACAGTATTATGTTCATTAAATGTTTAATGTTTTAGTTTTAGAGTTGGTGTAAATTTTCATACTCTTATACCACTATGCAAAAAACTCAGGACAGTGTTAGTTTTACTATTTTATGCTTATGTCTATTATTATATGTTTCAGTGTTTCAATGTTTAGATGTTTACTGTTGCACCGAGGGACTGAGAGAAACGCAATTTCGGTCCTGTGTATGTCCTGTACAGTACATATTGCAGATCTGACAATAAAGTTGACTTTGACTTTGACTTTAATTAAATGGTTCTCATTATTATCTACTTTAGGTATTGTAGCTGCGAGGCTTGATACAACATTCACAAAATAATGATTGAATCCATTTACAATTTCATTTTCATCATGGATTTGCTCATTGTTTTTACAAAATACTTAGAAATACCCATTTTTACTTTGTGTTTTTTCCAAACACTATTCATTACTCGCCATGTTGCTTTCATATCACCATTACTTTTATGTAATAAATCACTATAATATTCCCTCTTATGTTTTCTTATAATCCCTACTAATTTTTTTATACTGCTTATATTTATATTCTGACTCGTGTTCTGGATTTCAAGAAACATGAATACAGATAGTTCTTTTTTTTTACATGCGTTTCGCAATCCTTTCATCATCCATGGTTGATTAACAATATTTTCTTTGAATAATTATTTTGCACACAGTTTTTTATACAGAGCTTCCAAAATGTACATAAATTCGTCACATGATCTATTCACATCATCAACATACACGTCTTGCCAATTTTGTTTATCCAAGTCATCTTTTAATTTATCTAAAGCTTGTTTGGATGTATTTATAATTTTTTTCTTTTTAGTAATTGCTTTTGTAATGCTTTGATCATTGTTGAAGATTGTAAAAATTGGTAAATTATCACATATTAGTCGTTAAAATACCACCTATCACTTCCCCATTTGTTATATTTAAGAAAATATTATCAATTATTGTAGCACTGCATTTTTCTTGTTGGATTTGATATCAACGGGTAAAGATTTAAACTATACATTGAATAAAAAAAGTATTGATGTTATTAGAATCTGTTTTATTCCTTAAATCAATATTGAAGTCACCTCTGTTTTATTCCTTAAATCAATATTGAAGTCACCACACAAAAACACATTTTTATTAAAACTCTTTTCCAAGAGCTCCATGATTTTATAAGTGAATAACTTTATATTTGAGCCTGGTGATCGATATACACAACTAATTATAATGTTTTTATCTTTCTTGTTTATTATTTCTGTTGTTATCATTTCCATTACATTAACAACAATTATCGACATTTCACTAATTAGTTTGCATTTTATTCCACTATTTACTAATAGAGCCACTCCACCACCCATTTTATTTTTTCTGTTCTTATGATATAAGTCATACCCTTCAATATGAGCATTATTTGTTTTCTTCATTTAACCAAGTCTCTGACAGTGCTATTGATGTAAAGGTTCTGTTTAATTGTTTTAAATAATCTGTTATCTTATATCTGCATTTATACTTCTACAATTGAAATGAACAATAGAGAGACCTCCATTTGTCATGTTGATATCATTAAAGCTTCAGTATGTAGCTTTTTTTATAAACATATTTCTTCACTCTGTCACTACCTCCTGACAGACTGATGTTAGCCAGGTAATCTCTGGAAAAAAAAATAAAAAAAATATTGTCCCCTTGCTTCTCCAGGTGATAAATAAGCATTTCTAAAAAGAAAAGGCGACACGTCATTTTCCAGCCAATAAAAACAGAGTTTGTAACCAGCTAATAAAAACAGAGCTTGAATTTGAATCAGCCAATAAAAACAGAGCTTGAATTTGAATTTCCACAGACCATGGGAGAGCAAAGCCATATATGTATCTGAGGGGGAGGGATCAGAATGCTTTGCCTGTTGAAATTTTTTCTAAGTTCTGCAGTTCTACAGAAACTGCAGACTGAACCTTTAAACTGCTCTTCATTATAGTATTCACTATCTTTCATAACTGGAAAGAAATTTGTATCAATAACATCTTCAACATTATATATTTTTGATTCTGAGTCTTCATACATTGTCATGTTTCAGTGTATTTGTTCATTAGACTGTTTATTTTGTGTTTCAATGTATTTGTTTGTTAGACTGTTTATTTAGTCGATTTTTGTATTGAATTATTTCAAAGATTTATAATTTGTCATCTTTTGAGCTCATCTAAATCTTTCCAAATCCATTAGTTCTTTTACTATTCTAGCCTGTGATCCTTCTTGTACCTTGATCCTTATATTTCCGTTTCTTGTCCATGTTGATACTATTTTTTTCTGTTTTCTTAACAACCTTGCTTCACGTGCAATATTGCTTTTTTTGGTTAGATGTTCATTTAAATAAACTTTTGTTTCATTCAGTTTCCTTGCATGCATTATTATATTATTTCTTGTTTTCCTGCTTATGAATCTTATAACGATTGTTGGTTTAGATTTTTCCATTTTATTTGGCAGGGTGTAACAGATTGAAATATCTTCATGATCAACATTAATGTCCTTGTCCTGCAAAAAAGACACAACCTGCTCCTCCAGTGTCTGCAGCTCTTGCTGTGAGGCATCCTCCATTGTTTTAGAACCAGCAACAACTTTTGCAAATGACCGGGGCTTTACTTCCAGGCCAGTGTATGAGTTCAAAGGTTGAAGGAAGGCTCTGAAACAAATGTGCAAGTTATTTGCAGGTTTATTGTACATATGAGCATAAACCTTGCAGCTGCAAACAGACCTCTCACCGATCACAAGTCCCAACACACAAACCTTCGAAGGCGGATCACGGTTTTATACCCCCAGATGACGTCATCGCCTCGTGGGACCAATCCTGGGACCGGACCGCCTTGGAAACGCCCTGGACTTCTTTGGGACCTCCCTACTCTGTGACGTGATCCGCCTCTCAGACAATAAGCTACCAGCTTCATATGTAAACTTCAAGTGTTAGGTCTGTTGTATTGTGCAGGCGTGTAACTGAAAAACTCTTCCCTATTGAAAATAAAACCCGGAAATAAAGGTTCCACCTTGAATATATTTCACATTACATGGCGGAATTTAAGTGAACATAAATCATAGAACATAATATGTATGTGGAATACTAATTAAAATATATTTCAATTCCCCTTTTGATATGACAAACATCATGTCAACAAAAAGCTATATGTACTATGTGTGAATGCAATTAAGAACTGGATACACATTGGAAATCTCTAACATTCCCAACCCGCAGTAATCCTACATCTAAGTTACAAGTTACCCACCCAGAGTACACTGAAAAAACTGTGAATAGAGGTTACTTAAAAAACATAAGGTAACAAAGTGACACTTAATATTATTAAGTAGATTTTAATTTCAAAAAGTTTATGTAAAATAAAGAGAAAATGGTAATTAAATTTAATTAAAAAAACTAAGTAGATTTTAATTACATTAAACTGTACATTTATGTAGGATTTAGGAACAAAATCTCAAATTTATGGTTAAAATGACTAATTTTTAATGCAAAATTTAATTTAAATTAAATTAATATATAAGGAATATTACTTTGAATTTACTATTAATTTAGGGAAAAATGACTAAAATTAAATATTCATTACAAAGAAATTATTTTTTTGTGTGTTTTTTAAGTGGAACTCAATTTGTAATCATTAAATTTTCCAAACAACCTACATTAATAATCATTGAATAATAAGATAAATTTGCATTATTTAACCTCTTCTCTTGATTAAAATTCATTTGTTTAACAAAGAAAACAATAAGTGGAAAATAAAACAATTACAATTTTTTTCTGCTAAATTTCACTTGTACAGTACATATAATATTCTTCTAATTTTCTAAATACTTTAAAGTGTTTTTACTGGGTTGCACAAATTATCACACATAGATAACAACATAAACATTTATTTCTTGAACATCATTTTGGTTCTTTCAAAGTGGCAAAATATAGCAACATAAAATAATCTACATGTGTAGACAATATAAAGTGGCTTTGTTTACATGTCATTAAAAAAGTTACTTCAAACAAATGCTAAATCAATTTTGTGAAGAAGAAATGAGATGCTAAAATACATAATTAATTACTAATTTCACCATTAACAGCCAGAGTATTTTTACTGTTTCTCTTATTTGTGTTACTTCTTAATGACTGACTAACAAAAAATGTAGTTTTTCTTATCTGAATAACTCAATATAAATGCTGAACAAATATTTACCACTTGTGTACATTGTGTATTAACAACAAAAATCAACCTTTTTGAAATGTCTGAGAAAAACTGCAAACATCTAAGTGAAATAAACATTTCCACAGCTGCAGGAGTTGATTGTCCAAAATATTTTACACTTTGTTTGGAAACAGATCCTGGATACAAGTGGCTGAAAGGGGCTTCCTTCATGGGGGGGGGGGGGCACTCAGTCTTAGAGATTGGGTAAGGAGCTCCATCATCCAGGGGGAGCTTGGTGTAAAGCCGCTGTTCCGCAGTATCAAAAGAGTCAGTTGAGGAGTTTCATCTGATCTGGACACCACCCTTTGGAGGTTTTCTGGGTACGTCTGTCTGGTGACAGAAGACGGACAGGTGAGTCAGGAGAGGCAGCTGAGTTATACAAAAAATAAATAAAAAAAGAAAAGAAAATGTTGTTACCTTTATGAAGGAGCAGGTGATGCAGAAGGTGCTGGTGATGCTGGTGACAGAAGACAGACAGGTGAGTCAGGAGAGGCAGCTGAGTTATATAAAAAAAAATAAAAAAAGAAAAGAAAATGTTGTTACCTTTATGAAGGAGCAGGTGATGCAGAAAGTGCTGGTGATGCTGGTGACAGAAGACAGACAGGTGAGTCAGGAGAGGCAGCTGAATTATATAAAAAAGAAATAAAAAAGAAAAGAAAATGTTGTTACCTTTATGAAGGAGCAGGTGATGCAGAAAGTGCTGGTGATGCTGGTGACAGAAGACAGACAGGTGAGTCAGGAGAGGCAGCTGAGTTATATAAAAAAGAAATAAAAAAAGAAAAGAAAATGTTGTTACCTTTATGAAGGAGCAGGTGATGCAGAAAGTGCTGGTGATGCTGGTGACAGAAGACAGACAGGTGAGACAGGAGAGGCAGCTGAGTTATATAAAAAAAGAAATAAAAAAGAAAAGAAAATGTTGTTACCTTTATGAAGGAGCAGGTGATGCAGAAAGTGCTGGTGATGCTGGTGACAGAAGACAGACAGGTGAGTCAGGAGAGGCAGCTGAGTTATATAAAAAAGAAATAAAAAAGAAAAGAAAATGTTGTTACCTTTATGAAGGAGCAGGTGATGCAGAAAGTGCTGGTGATGCTGGTGACAGAAGACAGACAGGTGAGTCAGGAGAGGCAGCTGAGTTATATAAAAAAAATAAAAAAAGAAAAGAAAATGTTGTTACCTTTATGAAGGAGCAGGTGATGCAGAAAGTGCTGGTGATGCTGGTGACAGAAGACAGACAGGTGAGTCAGGAGAGGCAGCTGAGTTATATAAAAAAGAAATAAAAAAGAAAAGAAAATGTTGTTACCTTTATGAAGGAGCAGGTGATGCAGAAAGTGCTGGTGATGCTGGTGACAGAAGACAGACAGGTGAGTCAGGAGAGGCAGCTGAGTTATATAAAAAAGAAATAAAAAAAGAAAAGAAAATGTTGTTACCTTTATGAAGGAGCAGGTGATGCAGAAAGTGCTGGTGATGCTGGTGACAGAAGACAGACAGGTGAGTCAGGAGAGGCAGCTGAATTATATAAAAAAGAAATAAAAAGAAAAGAAAATGTTGTTACCCTGATGCATGCTCAATAATCCAGGTAGAAAAATCCAAAAAAGCTAAGTCTGGTCCTCTGGACATTCAAAAAACAAAACAAAACAAAGCAAAAAAAAATGTAGAAACGTTTCGTCTACGTTAAATCTCAGGAAGTCCAACATTTCACTGATCACATCAACTCTGTGGATAAATATATCAAGTTCACACGAGAAGATGTAAAAAATGGCAGGTTGGCTTTCTTGGACTGTGAGGTCTCAGTTTCTGATAGAGGAAATTTGCAAACTGAGGTGTACCGCAAACCCACACACACAGACCAGTATTTACAGTTTGACTCCCATCACCCTCTGGAGCACAAGTTAGGAGTCATCAGGACTCTGTACCACAGAGCAGACAGCGTCCCCACTAACTCAGCAGCCAGACAGAAGGAGAAATCACACACAAAACAGGCTCTAGAGAAATGTGGATATCCTAACTGGGCCTTCCTGAAAGCAGAGAAGAAACCCAAACAGGACTCCAGCCAGCCATCAGGTGAAAAGAAGGAACCCAGACCCAGACCAGTGGTCATTCCGTATGTTGCGGGAGTTTCAGAGACATTGAGACGTTTATTTTCTAAACACAACGTCCCAGTGGCTTTTAAACCCCAAAATACATTACGGCAAAGACTGGTTCATCCCAAAGATCCAGTCCCCCGGCACAAACAGAGTAATATTGTGTATGCTGTTCAGTGATCAGTCTTACATCAGGGAAACTAAACAGCCACTGGCCAAAAGGATGGCCCAGCACAGAAGATCAACATCATCAGGTCAGGACTCTGCGGTCTACACTCATCTCCAGGCCAGCGGTCACTCTTTCAGGGATGAAGATGTTCACATCCTTGATAGAGAGGAACGATGGTTTGAGAGAGGAGTAAAGGAGGCCATCTTTGTGAAAAGAAACCGTCCATCATTAAACAGAGGTGGAGGCCTCCGGGTTCAACTGTCCCCCTCTTACAATGCTGTTATTGCTAGTATCACTCAGCCCTCTGTGAATAGCAAACAACCATCAGGGTGTTAACGATCCATCGTCAGGCTGATGGTCCTCCTTGATCATGTGAGCAGCTGGTTTCGGCTGTCATCAGCCAACTGGTTGATCCACTGTGGGAGGGTGCTATTTATAAGACTGAGCTGAACACAGCTTCTCAGACTGAGGAAGTCTTTCGGACGAAAGACGAAACGTTTCTACAGTTTTTTTTTGCTTTGTTTTGTTTTTTGAATGTCCAGAGGACCAGACTTAGCTTTTTTGGAAAATGTTGTTACCTTTATGGAGGAGCAGGTGATGCAGAAGGTGCTTGGTGATGCTGGTACAGGTGAATGAGGAGGGGCAGGTGAGTCCAGAAAGGCAGCTGAAGTGGAGCTCCCTGATCTGCTATACTCTTGGGCACGCGCCCAGCCTGAGCAAAGACGAACGCTTGATAAATTACTGTCAAATTCAGAATACAGTTTAATGTGTAATATAATCTTAATTTAATATTTAA
Source organism: Garcialebias charrua (assembly GCA_038048925.1). Taxonomy (NCBI): domain Eukaryota; kingdom Metazoa; phylum Chordata; class Actinopteri; order Cyprinodontiformes; family Rivulidae; genus Garcialebias; species Garcialebias charrua. The sequence continues at coordinate 64,341 of JBBPBX010003278.1, read as the reverse complement.
TCTAAATAAACAACATTTTTTACAATAAATAAACTATACTAACAATAATAAAAATCTTTGTTTGTTTGATGTTTGATGAGCTGTTCACCCAATACACAGATGTAATGTTAATTATTTCATGACACTCACTGTGCAGGGTCTGAATAATCCAGGCATCTTCGTGCAGAACAGCTGTGTCATGGAAATCTAGTAAGATCAAAAAAGAGGTACATCTTCACTTAGGTTTATGGATTAAAGCTAACTGTGAAACAGTTCAATCACAACATATCCACTAATACAATTTCACACATTTAATATGATCAGACAAACTACTGTAAACACTCCAACAATGACCTCATCAGTTCAACATAATCACAGGACCTGTGCAATGTAACAAAGGTTTAATCTGTTACAATGTTTAATATTTTTCACCTGCACATTGTGAAGTTTTAAAATGACTTCTGTCTGAATAAGGTCATCAGATGAGGTAGACATATATATGAACTTGCAGCTGCATGATAAAAAACTTGCAGAATTGTTTGTTTGTTTGAAGATTACTCACCCACTCCAGTTATATTGTTTACATAGTTTCAGGAAACACGTTGGCTCAAACTTTATTGTGCTTCATCTTCTGACTCTCATCATATTCTATCAAGTGGAAACCTCAGATGAAACAAGTTAGATGTTCCCACCGCTAGTTAGAACGACTCTGCGTCATGTTTTGAAGCATAAAGAGACCAAGTAGGACCTCACTGCAGCAGAAACCAGCAGTTTTAACAGACCTTAGAAAGCCAAAACACTTCCACACTGACGAATTAGTCTTTCCTCTCTAATCAGTGATGTCATCTCTTTCTCTTCGCTTGTGAAACTTTGTTCAATCACATTCTGACGGACATGGGCACTCGTTTGAAGTGAAAACTACGCTCGTCTGAGGTTAGCCTAGCCTGCTACCGCCTGCTGGAAGCTGCGAGATCTACGTCACCACGCACTTACGTATTTGTGTCACAGCTTTTTCTGTCCGGGCGCTTCAAGCCGAACAGGAAAAGCGTCAGTGAAAGGCTGTAAAATCCTATCGAAATAATCGTTAAATAAAAACTTAGCCCCTGTATCAACTTTTTCCTTGAATTTTCAATAATCAGATTAATGTTTTCAGAGCCTCTCTCTATTTGATTCTTTATTATTAATCCCAAGGGAGACTGCGTGCTCGCTAGCTAGCACGCTAGTTAGCAGACTCATGGCGTCTACTGCAGCCAGAAATAAACTTTATTTACGCCGCAAACAGCCAGCTCTTGTTACCAGTTACGATACACAGCTCCTACAACAATTCTAAATGTACAAAAAAAATGCTCAGGACTGAATATTTAATTGACTGACCATTTCACTGTCACATAATGTTACTAAAAATCAGCAAATAGACTGATATATATATTAACCCGCTTTCCATCAGCTAAAATAAGCGCATATTAACAGTTTACTTACAGTGCAAGACGTTCTTGATCTGCCGAAGTAAAGGAACAACTGTAAAGCTTTACAAAGTGAGCCTCTACTTCATGCCATTTTGCTTAAAATACACATTACAGTGCTCAGTGGTGGGCATATGAACGCTAGATAGCGCTAAAGCGCTAATCCGCTTACAGTGGACCTAAACTTTTTGTCAGCGTTTTTGTGGTTTGACTAACTTTTATAATTCATAAGCAGATTTGTGCTATTTTTATTTAAAATGCAATACCGCTAATAACTAATTATCTATCAGTAAAAACCAATAAATTTATTTACAAGCTCTTAATATGCTGCTTGTTTTACCTTTTTCCCCACCGTAAAGAGCAAAGAGGAGGGAGGGTGTGAGGGGGAGGGAGCAGAGCGGAGAACAGACTCAGATCTACCATGTAGGCAAATGATGCCGTTGCCTGGAGATCCCAATCAGCCTGGGGCCCCGCCGCGCCCCGGCCAGTCACCTACATCCCTACCATTGATCCTGCTTGTTAATGTACATTTAACATAAAAATAATGATAGTTACGATGAAAACGATCAATAAATACGCAATAAAAAAAACGGTCGATTTCTTTATCCTCCTACTAAAAATGGACTATTCCATCTTGACATCTTCCGGGTCAGAGGTAAACTCAGGGGCTAATTCTGTGGCTAGCTGGCTGCGCTCGGTCTCTTCATAAATCCGCAGAGAACCCCGCTGTTTCAAGCCAAATTAACGCGGCCGGAGGATTTTATTGTGTGTTTTGTGTCGACCATTCGACGGTGAGTCGTTATTTTTATGTATTTTAGTTACTTTTCATTAAATCTGTTGACTACCTATAGACGCTAACTCTGTGTCCAGCTGGTTGTTGTGATAGGTTACTAATGGATAAATCCGCAGAGAACCCCGCTGTTTCAAGCCAAATTAACGTGGCCGGAGGATTTTATTGTGTGTTTTGTGTCGACCATTCGACGGTGAGTCGTTATTTTTATGTATTTTAGTTACTTTTCATTAAATCTGTTGACTACCTATAGACGCTAACTCTGTGTCCAGCTGGTTGGTTGTGCTGGGTTACTAATGGATAAATCCGCAGAGAACCCCGCTGTTTCAAGCCAAATTAACGTGGCCGGAGGATTTTATTGTGTGTTTTGTGTCGACCATTCGACGGTGAGTCGTTAGTTTTATGTATTTGGGTTACTTTTATGTATAAATGCGGTGGCGACACACCCGTGTATTTGAGATTTAAAAGTGGTTTTAGGGATTAAAAGATCATTCTATTTTTTGTTAATTTCGTGGCCGAATAGAATATATGTACGTAAAGTATTAAATAAATCCTTTGATTTTTGTAATTTCATCCTTTTAGGATCATTTTTGTTACTTTTCAGTTGGCAGTGTAGTGCAAATTTTGCATAACGCTGCCGGCTATATATAAATATATATATATATAATATATAAATATATAAATAGCGGATTAGATTAGCTTCCCCTAATTTTCATAAGACATTTGTGCTTTTGAAATTGTGGACCTAAAAAAATTAATAAGCGTTTTAGAAATTGTGGAACTAATTTTTTAATTAGCGTTGCCCACCACTGACAATGCTCATTACTTATCTAATTTTGACTTAAAACATTGTTTAGAGCTTTTTTCTCAAAAATACTATACACTGTTGTTCAAAATTTTATTGTACATTCCAAAGAATTGTCTTACCTCTGACAAAATGGATGGTCCAGTCCACTTCTGAAGCATGTGTGCACATGGCAGAATGTGCAGCCAAGATGGCGGAAGTGTAGAGTAATTAAAATCAAAGTGCTTTAATTAGTAAAATCTATTAGATTTAAAAATCTTTTAGGATACTCATATTTTTCTATTAAAATATGCTAAAGATATCGTTGCTTATTTTACCGTAAAAAAATATAAGTAAATTTAAATTACTTAACATCTCAAAAATGTTGAATTTTGCTTACACTGAATTAAAACCATGCATATGCATTTTTACTGAGTAACAGTTACTATCAGTGGCCTATTAAATACTACTTAACCCCAATCACACTTTTTTCAGTGTATAAAACCCCTTATATAAAAATAAGCATCAATACTAAATGGTAATAAAAACTACGTAATAAAATATATGGTAACTGTCAGAGCTTATACAGTATGTTGGAAATGCAATACAAACTAACAAAGCTAAGGAAAATAAATGTAAGAAAAAACAAACAAAGAAATCAAACAAAAACAAAGAATAAATACAAAACAAACAAAAACAAAGAATAAAAAAACACATAAACAAATAAACGTAATAAGAAATAAACAAAACAAACAAGAAAAGTAATAAAAAATAAACAAAAACAAACAAAAACAAAACAAATGTAAAAACAAACCCATAAAGCAAATAAAAATAAAACAAAAACAATAAAATCAAACGGACTGCACCTCCTATCAAAAGTCACGCCTCAAGTGTGTGGAATCTATATTTCTGTTATGTATTACCCTTAGCAAAGAATATGAACTGGGGTTTTAGCCAGGTCAGGCCATTTCATCTTCATCGTCTTCATCTTCTTCATCACATACACCTGTGAGGGGGAAACCCTCTCCTGTCTGAACAGCCATCTACAGGTAGTCCCCGACTTACGAGCGCTCTTACTTACGAGGTCCCGGACTTACGAGCATGCATCTCATTTAAAAAAATAAATATTTTTTTTATTTATTTTTTTTATAAATGAATACATGTACAGTACTGGACAGTCACCAAGCACTTAGCCTATCCTAACACAGTTTTTAAAGATGAAGGAATAAGTTGAATTGTCTCCCTTTCACATAAAGGGAGCAAGCTCCCTATGGAGCCTGCAGGGAGGAGGGAGACAATTCAACTGACTCCTTCATCTTTAAAAACTGTGTTAGGATAGGCTAAGTGCTTGGTGACTGTACAGTACTGTACATTTATCTATTTATAAATAAAAAACAATAAAAAATAAAAATACTGTATATACTGTATATTTTTAATAAATAGATAAATGTACAGTACTGTACAGTCACCAAGCACTTAGCCTATCCTAACACAGTTTTTAAAGATGAAGGAGTCAGTTGAATTGTCTCCCTCCTCCCTGCAGGCTCCATAGGGAGCTTGCTCCCTTTATGTGAAAGGGAGACAATTCAACTTATTCCTTCATCTTTAAAAACTGTGTTAGGATAGGCTAAGTGCTTGGTGACTGTCCAGTACTGTACATGTATTCATTTATTTAAAAAAAAAAAAAAAAAAAAAAAATATTATTATTTTTTTTTACTATGTGATCCTACTTACGAATTTTTGACTTACGAGTGCCCCCTAGGGACGGAACTCGCTCGTAAGTCGAGGACTACCTGTAATAGGAAGGCAGTTTAGGAAACCTATCATCAACTGCGCTACTGATGCACTTCAGACAAAAATGCCTCACACAAGGAACGCAGCAGCATCCACAACAAATTAACATAACCACAACTGCAAATATTGTAATCACAGCTGTGACGACAACAGCTCTCCATTTCCCAAAAGGAGAGATGAACCACTCACTTAGAGGGTTCTGAACTCCAGAGCTTTCAGCTATCTCCTCAGACAGAGATTTCAAACCATCCAGAGCTCTTGTAAATGAACCATCTGGACTTGTGTTATTTGGGATGAAAGTACAACACTCTTGCCCAAACATGGAACAGACACCTCCTCTCTCTGCCAACAAAAAGTCCACAGCTAATCTAGTTTGATAAGCCATCAAGGATGTTGCTGCAAGCTGCTGATGAGCGCCCTCAAGTGCATCTCTTGTCAAATTATTCAACCTCTGAACATTAAAATGAATTCATTAATTCATAATTAATCCTGGCTACATTTTTATTTACAGTAATAGATGGAATCATAGACTCAAAACCAGTTGCAACAGGATCAACTAATTTGTATTCATCTGGGACCCCCTGTGGGACTCCGATTACGTTAATGTACGCTGGAGAATCTACATACAGATCAAAGTCACGCTTTCTCCTCTCAAACTCACCAATCACATGTGTACTTCTCCTGAAAGTTTCCAAATCCTGTCCTGTTAAATTCACTATCTTATTTGGAGAAATTAAAGAAACGAGTGTACAGATTCCTGACCATCTTGGAGACAATGTACTTCTCAAAGTTCTCCCACCACAAAATCAGTAGACATCTGCACGTGCTACAGATAATCTCGTCATGTTTGTCCAAGCTGAAACATCCACATTCAACTTACACCAACTTGAATCAATATCACCTACAGATGTACCTCCCTGAATTTTCCTAACCAGACAAGTGTAAGAGTTTCTCACTGGAGTGAAAACAGGTGGGATTGCATCTCTGGGGGCCATGGGAAAATATTTCTCCAAACCTTTGCAACTATCAGAGGGATTTTCCTTCATATGTAGTTCCAACATGCAGTGAAAACATGAATCATTTGAAAGAGGTGATGTCATCATTAATAACGCTGGCCTGGCCTTCGCACAAACAACGCAATCCTTATACTTCACTTGTTCTGCTGCATTTTCAACATACTCTATCCAGTAATTTTGCTGTGTGAAACCTGTCTCCAGAGCCAACTTTTCTTCATATGTCACATCTGTCATATAAGACACCTCTTGATCTGATTCAATCTGACTTTCCTCCCTCTGAACCACATTTATCCTGAACGGACTCGTTGGATCTTTGCCAGAAACATGAACTCCCAGTATATAAGTGTCACTATCCTGCCTCTGAGGATTCTTTAAAGTCAAAATCAAAGAATTACATGTATTTTGTGCTAGACACCTGGTGCTTTTAGTATGATCTTGTATGATTGACAAGCGTTCCTGTAACGGATACTTCCCTCTTCTCGCTTTTTCTGGTCTGTAACCCCAATCAGCAGGCCCTGAATTACACAACACATTATTCCAGTCCCCGCAATTCATGTCATGCCCATAAGTCACACAAATATACTTCACTGCCCAAACAAATGACTCCTGCCTCGCACCACAATACATCATAGAGCAAAGGTCAAATTTAACTGAAGCAGTCACTCCAACTGTGAAGTTAAACTGTAGGAAATTAACAATCATGGATCTCTTTGATCTGCTAATGTCAGAGTCTGGGTGTACCTGAATCTGAACATCTGCAACCTCTGTTCCATCTTCCCCTCTTCTAAGCAAGAAGTTAGGGTCCTCATCACAAGATCTGTTGGCATTGTCGTGAACAACTTCAGGGGAGCCTGTCCTAGCTTTCGATGCAACCCACAGAGTGAGTCCTGTAATCAAAATAATTCCCAAAGTGGTTATCACACTTAACCTAACCGCTAGATAATTCATTCTTCCTGCAACAATTATGTACAACAATTATGTACAACAAACAATGTCCCCTTTTTATGTAATGTTATTTTAAGTCTGTTTTGATTTTTTCCTCAAGTTGTATCGGGGCCTTGGAACTGGTCGATCTAAGCTCTCAGTTGAAGGTGGAGCTTCAGTGTCACTGTGTACAGATGGCTCACACAGTTCCTTAGATGCACCCAGTTCTCCAGATGCGCTCAGCCCTTCGGATGTGCTCTGCTCTTCAGATGTGCTCAGCTCAGCCAAGTCTTCTCGTACCTGCTGTAGAGTGCGTAGAGAAGGGTCAGAGCTTTTAACACAGTGTGTCTTATGAATCCAGTTACTGAGCTTTTCCTCAGTCAACCAAATTTTATCACAGTGAGAAGTGACGGCAGCCACCTTATAAGGGCCATCCCATTTAGGCTGCAACCAGTTAAAACGGGCTACCTTTCTTAGAATCCAGTCACCTGTATCCACGTGGGCACCGTGTTGTTCTCCCTCTGCAGTCTGGATCAATTGAATCTGTTAAGAAATGCTCATTACAGTATTATTAAGCCTCTTCAAGTACTCTGATATAGCATAATGTTGTAATTATAACATAGTACTTTCTGATGGCAACGGATGGGTGAAAGGGCATGGCATTTTCCTTCCTGTAAGTATCTCATGAGGGCTTACATTCAGAGTAGTGTTTGGAGTTGAACTTAAATTGAACAGCACTATAGGTAGGGCGTCAGACCATTTCAATTTTTTGTCTGTACAAACCTTTGCCAACCCTTCTTTAAGAGTGCGATTAGCACGTTCTACAATTCCTTGTGACACTGGATGATAGACCGCTCCAAACTTGTGTTGAATGCCAAACATTTTCTCAACTTCTTTTAGTTCCTCACTTACAAAATGGGAACCATTATCTGATCTGATCACTGAAGGAACTCCAAATCTGGGGATCAACTCCTTTGTCAACCACTTTATTACTTCTTTTGCCTTTTCAGTTTTAGTTGGAAAAGCTTCCACCCACCTACTATATTGATCTATGCAAACGAGTAAATATCTCTTTCCATTCACTCGATTTTCAACACCCATGTCAGTGAAATCTATCACAATCTCTTTCCACGGTGCCTAAGGCATTGGAAAACCACCAAGTCCCGTTTTAAGTGCCACTTTTGGATTACGGTGGGAACATATTTCATACGTCTGTACAAAATATTTTGCAATAGAAGAGGCATATGGGTTCCACCAATTCTGTGAGATCAAGTCAATCAGTTTTAAAGTACCACAGTGCCCCCTGCTGTGTGCTTCTTGGCATAACAGGTTGAACAACCCAGCTGGAGCTACAATTTTACCCTCATGATTTCTCCAGATTTTTCCACTATCCTTTTTAGCTCCACGGTCTAACCATGCCTGCTTCTCATGTGGAACGGCCGCATTTTGTAACTCTCTGATATACTCTAGAGTAAATTCCATTTCAAAATACTCTTCAGAACTCTTTTTCTCATGTCCCTGGACCATCTGTGTCCTTAAAATATATCCTGCAGCTTTTTTAGCAGCTTGGTCTGCTTCATGATTTCCCTGAGCGATGAAATTGCTGCTCTTCTGATGGGCCTTGCATTTAATTACTGCCACTTGTCTAGGCCGCTGCAATGCATAATACATCCATCCATCCATCCATCCATCCATCCATCTTCTTCCGCTTATCCGGGGTCGGGTCGCGGGGTAGCAGCCTAAGTAGGGAGGCCCAGACTTCCCTCTCCCCAGCCACTTGGAGCAGCTCCTCCGGGGGAATCCCAAGGCGTTCCCAGGCCAGCCGAGAAACATAGTCCCTCCAGCGCATCCTGGGTCTTCCTCTGGGTCTCCTCCCGGTGGGACATGCCCGGAACACCTCACCAGGGAGGCGTCCAGGAGGCATCCTAACCAGATGCCCGAGCCACCTCAACTGGCTCCTCTCGATGTGGAGAAGCAGCGGCTCTACTCCGAGTCCCTCCCGGATGACTGAGCTTCTCACCCTATCTCTAAGGGAGAGTCCAGCCACCCTGCGGAGAAAACTCATTTCAGCCGCTTGTATCCGAGATCTTGTTCTTTCGGTCATAACCCAAAGCTCATGACCATAGATGAGGGTGGGAACGTAGATCGATCGGTAAATTGAGAGCTTTGCCTTTTGACTCAGCTCTCTCTTCACCACGACAGACCGGTACAGCGCCCGCTTCACTGCGGACGCTGCACCTATCCGCCTATCGATCTCACGCTCCAGTTTTCCCTCATTCGTGAACAAGATCCCGAGATACTTAAACTCCTCCACTTGGGGCAGGACCTCCTCCCCGACCCGGAGAGGGCATGCTACCCTTTTCCGGCTCAAGACCATGGCCTCGGATTTGGAGGAACTGATCCTCATCCCGGCCGCATCACACTCGGCTGCAAACCGCTCCAGTGAAAGTTGTAAATCACAAACTGATGAAGCCAGTAGGACCATATCATCTGCAAAAAACAGAGAAGCGATTCTAAGGTCACCAAAACGGATCCTCTCAACACCTTGGCTGCGCCTAGAAATTCTGTCCATAAAAGTTATGAACAGAATCGGTGACAAAGGGCAACCTTGGCGGAGTCCAACTCTCACCGGAAACGAGCCTGACTTACTGCCGGCAATGCGGACCAAGCTCTGACACCGGTCGTACAGGGACCTAACAGCCCTTATCAAAGGGCCTGGTACCCCATACTCCCGGAGTACCCCCCACAGAACCCCCCGAGGGACGCGGTCGAATGCCTTCTCCAAGTCCACAAAGCACATGTAAACTGGTTGGGCAAACTCCCACGCACCCTCCAGGACCCTGTTGAGGGTGTAGAGCTGGTCCAGTGTTCCACGACCAGGACGAAAACCACACTGCTCCTCCTGAATCCGAGGTTCGACTATCCGACGGACCCTCCTCTCCAGAACCCCTGAATAGACCTTACCAGGGAGGCTTAAGAGTGTGATCCCCCTATAGTTGGAACACACCCTACGGTCCCCCTTTTTGAATAGGGGAACCACCACCCCAGTCTGCCAATCCAAGGGAACTGCCCCCGATGTCCACGCGATATTGCAGAGTCGCGTAAGCCAACACAACCCTACAACATCCAGAGCCCTAAGGAACTCCGGGCGAATCTCATCCACCCCCGGAGCCTTGCCACCGAGGAGCTTTTTAACCACCTCGGTGACCTCAGCACCAGAGATCGGAGAACCCGACCCAAAGTCCACAGGCTCTGCTTCCTCAGTGGAAGATGTGCCAGTAGGATTAAGGAGGTCTTCGAAGTATTCCCCCCACTGACTCACAACATCCCGAGTTGAGGACAGCAGCACGCCAACCCCACCATAAATGGTGTTGGTCGCATACCTCTTTCCCCCCCTGAGACGCCGGATGGTGGACCAGAATCGCCTCGAAGCCGTACGGAAGTCATTCTCCATGGCCTCTCCGAACTCCTCCCACGCCCGAGTTTTTGCCTCAGCAACCACCCGAGCCGCATGCCGCTTGGACTGCCGGTACCTATCAGCTGCTTCCGGGGTCCCACAGGCCAAAAAGGCCCAATAGGACTCCTTCTTCAGCCTGACAGCATCCCTCACTGCCGGTGTCCACCACCGGGTTCGAGGGTTGCCACCACGACAGGCACCAACAACCTTGCGGCCACAGCTCCGATAAGCTGCCTCGACAATAGAGGCGCGGAACATGGCCCACTCGGACTCCATGTCCCCCGCCTCCCTCGGAACGTGTTCAAAGCTCTCCCGGAGGTGGGAGTTAAAGCTCCGTCTTACGGGAGACTCTGCCAGACGTTCCCAGCAGACCCTCACAATACGTTTGGGTCTGCCAGGTCTGACCGGCATCCTCCCCCACCATCGGAGCCAACTCACCACCAGGTAGTGGTCAGTTGACAGCTCCGCCCCTCTCTTCACCCGAGTGTCCAAGACATGCGGCCGCAGATCAGATGAGACGACAACAAAGTCGATCATCGAACTGCGACCTAGGGTGTCCTGGTGCCAAGAGCACATATGGACACCCTTATGCTTAAACATGGTGTTCGTTATGGACAATCCATGACGAGCACAGAAGTCCAATAACAGAACACCACTCTGGTTCAGATCAGGGGGGCCGTTCCTCCCAACCACACCCCTCCAGGTCTCACTGTCATTGCCCACGTGAGCGTTGAAGTCCCCCAGTAGAACAAGGGAGTCCCCAGGAGGCGCACTCTCCAATACCCCCTCCAAGGACTCCAAAAAGGGTGGGTAGTCTGAGCTGCCGTTTGGTGCATAGGCACAAACAACAGTCAGAGCCCGTCCCCCCACACGTAGGCGAAGGGAGGCTACCCTCTCGTTCACCGGGGTGAACCCCAACGTACAGGCACCAAGATGGGGGGCAACCAGTATGCCCACTCCTGCTCGGCGCCTCTCACCAGGGGCAACTCCAGAGTGGAAGAGTGTCCAACCCCTCTCAAGGAAACTGGTTCCAGAGCCAGAGCCATGCGTTGAGGTGAGTCCGACTATTTCTAGTCGGAAACTCTCAACCTCACACACTAGCTCAGGCTCCTTCCCCACCAGAGAGGTGACATTCCATGTCCCAATGGCCAGCTTCTGTAGCCGAGGATCAGACCGCCAGGGTCCCCGCCCTCGGCCACCACCCATCTCACATTGCACCCGACCCCTTTGGCCCCTCCCACAGGTGGTGAGCCCATGGGAAGGGGGACCCACGTCTCCTCTTCGGGCTGTGCCCGGCCGGGCTCCATGGGTAAAAGCCCGGCCACCAGGCGCTCGCCAGCGTGCCCCACCTCCGGGCCTGGCTCCAGAGTGGGGCCCCGGTGACCCGCGTCCGGGCGAGGGAAAACTTAGTCCATTTATTTCACTCATCATAGGGGTTTTTGGGCTTCACTTTGTCTGATCCCTCACCTAGGACCTGTCTGCCTTGGGTGACCCTACTAGGGGCATGACGCCCCTGACAGCATAGCTCCTAGGATCATTGGAACACTCAAACCCCTCCATCACGGTAAGGTGGCAGCCCAGGGAAGGGATGCATAATACAATTCCAGTAATTGTTTAAAATGTCTGACTGGTTTTCCAGATGAGGTGACAAATCCCTTTCTTCTCTAATGACAGAGGTCAACATAGACTGCCTGAAAAACATACGCTGAGTCGGTGTAAATATTAACCTTTTTTCTTGCTGCAACATTACAAGCCTCTGTTAGAGCTTTTAGCTCAGCTAACTGTACGGAAGCTGGTTGGTTCATCACTTCTGCCTTGAGTTCAACAAAACCTGCATCTCTTCTTTCCACCACAGCGAAAGCAGTGATCAATGCTCCTGTTTCATTTCTATGACTATGCCCATCACAGAACAGTATCATGTCTGGCTGGTCCTAAGGATCTTTAGAAAGGTTTTCATGTAATTTCATTTCCTCTGCAGTGTCACTAAAACAGTTATGATCTTGTGTGGTGTCCATCTGCGCAGCCATATTTGTTCCCTGGCTTGTACAATGTATATGTGAGTTATGTAATAATCTTCTGAGGTTTTCTGTTCTTTGATTTGAAAATGTGAATGTTTGTGAGTCCAAAAAAGATTTTACGTCATGAATTATGTGAACAAAAACCTCATTCCCCATAGTTATATGTGATGTCTTTAAAATAGACTTTCCAATGGCCGCTACATGTCTCACACAGGTAGGGTGGCCAACTTCAATTTGATCTAATTTTGAACTATAATACATCAAAACGTGCCTCTCAGAGTCAGCTTCCCCTCTTTGAAACAAGACAGCATTCACAAATCCGTCCTTTTCATCCACATCCAAGTGAAATGGCAAGGAGTAATCTGGACACTGCAGAGAGCACGCATCAAACAAAGCTTGTTTAATCTCAACAAATGCTCTGTCAGCTTCCTCCGTCCACTGCAGTAGGGACACATAATTTTTATAACCTACAGCCGAAATGAGGCTTCTCAGAGGAGCCACCTTACGACTGAAATCAGGAATGAAGTTCTTACTGTAATTGATCAACCCCAAAAATTTTAACATCATCCTAACATTTGCTGGTTTAGAATGATTTAAAATGGAGCTTTTCTGAGATGGCGTCAATTGCAGGCCAGAGCCAGAGATGAGCCTACCCAAGAACTGAACTTTTGAACGGCCCACTTGCAATTTGTGTTTTGACACTTTAAAACCACACTGAGCTAGATGTCGAAGCATAGCTTCAGATGCCTGCATAATAGCTTCTGAAGATGGAGCTGCTTCAGAATATCATCGACGTATTGGATTAAGACCACTCCTGGTGGCAAAGGCAAATCAGTAAGGACTTGCTTTAACACACGATTGAACAAAGAGGGTGAATCCACGAACCCCTGAGGTAATCTACTGTACATGTATTGTTTCCCCTTAAAGGTAAATGCAAAGAGATCCCTTGATCCAGCGTCCAGAGGCACACAAAAGAACGCATTCGCCAGGTCAATACAAGTAAAAAACTTGTGTTCAGGCTGAATAGCATTCATCATGACAAAAGGATTCGGAGTTCCATAATTAGATGGAACAACAGCCTTATTTATAGGCCTCAAATCATGGACTAAACGGTAATGAGATTTATCAGCTTTTGGTACCGGGTGTAGAGACGTGTTCCAGCTCAAAACTGTAGGTTGCAACACACCAGCTTCCAGCAAACCCTTAATAGTTTGCTCAATACCGTCAATCTGCTCCTGTCGGAGTTGATATTGATGTTTATAGATCGGAATTGTGCCCGGCTTCAGAATTATGGAGACAGGTTTGACATTCAGCAGGTCCACATCTGTAGAACTTCTGGCCCAAAGTGTATCAGGCAAACTCGCTAACAGTTTGTCCGTATCAACATGGTCTGTGTTTTCTCTGCCATGTGATCTAGGCAGAAAATGTTTCTCAGGTAACAATAATGTGAACGATCTGTGTGTGATCCTATATGTATCAGTTTCTGGAGAATAGTGTAAGCGTGTATTTTTTGTAGGCACCCATTCCCTTACAGCAAGACAGCGTCTCATCACAGGACCTAAATTCCTCGCATCAGCACCAGACACAACCATCAATGACACATGGGGAGCTGACACATCACCAAGTATATACAGTTGCATTAACGGTGCGGGCAATTTCACAGCTGCCACCACACTCTCAGGGGCAACGTAGATGTCCATGATTTCAGCCACTGGAAATTCACCAGTCTCTTGACAATGTTCCAGCAGTCCTGTCCAGAGCATATCGTAGTCCCCATCACCACAAAGGTCATAGTTCAGCGTGCAATGTGCCACATCAGGAAGCGTGTCATAAGATCTTATGACATTAATCCAGGCGTTCCAGCTCTGCAGTGTGTCGTACAAGAGCGTTGTTGTAAAGTCAGGGACAGCTCCCCACCAAACTTCAGCCTGAAGTTCAGCTGGACCAGACTCAGCAGAAGTCCCTTGGACCTGGAGCATCTGATGAAGAGAGCTTTTCACTGTAGCACAGTACTGAACAGTTCCATCAGGAAAGCTTAGCTGGACGTTGTCAGGACTCATCATTAAAGTCACGTTCTGATCACACAGAATGTCTCGTCCAATCAAGTTCACTGGACACGAGTCAGAAATCAGGAAGGAATGTTCAAAACGCAGAGTATTCCACAGGCACGGTACATAACAAGAGAGCGGCCACTCCTCTGGTTTGCCCAAGAATCCAACAACAGGTACGGTATTCTTTGATCGTGGGAGTGACGTGTTAACTGTCAAATACCTGGCTCCTGTATCAACCATACACCTGTGATTTCGGCCGTTAATGGTCAGTGAGACCAAAGGGTCCAGATACAAGATGCCACCTACTGCCGGACCAGGGCACCCCTATTGAATAGGAAATTGGCCTGGGGCCTGATTATGGGCTCCCGGCAAAGGGCCATGCTGAGTGTGATCAGGTGGTGGTGGATATACTTCATGTGGATATTGAGCTGGTGTCACCTCCTATCTCGATAAATCCCGTTTGGTCGGACACTGAAAAGACCAGTGCCCCACCTCGTTACAGTGGCGACACCTGTCCGTGGATTGAGGGTTGCCCCTCAGACGTTTGTTATGACCTCTGCGACAGGATGTGGATGGGCCCAGAGGTCTCTGCTGATATGAATTTTCAGAGGATGTAGTAGGACCCTGAATCTGGGGCATCTGAATCGCATTCACCTTTGTGAAATTAAGTTTGTCACGTATGTCTTTCAACTAGGCCTTAGCTAATTGAGTTTCTAGGGATTTCAATTCCCTGTCATCAGACTCCCTCTTATCAAAAGATTGATCAATAAAATGAACAATGTGGGCCGCCCATAAATCATAGTCCATCTTTGTCAGGCCAACAACAGACGCCAAGCTCTTCTTAACATCATCAGACAGAGAGCTCTCTATAGCTCCTCTGAACAACAGTTGAGTCGTAGGATCAACCGTTGGATCATTTCTAGTTCTATTTTCCCACAAGAGTTTAACTCTAGACAGGTAGGTCGTGCCCCGTTCTGTAACAGCCGGAGGAATCTCACACAAGTCTGAAGATTTCATAGACGTTGGATATTTCTCTCGTATGATTGGCCATAAAATTTGAACGTGATCGTGTAGGGTGTCACTGTCTGGGTCCAATTTAGTCCCAGCAGCCTGTTCTATTTCAGTCAGACCACCAAACGATGTGCACGCTGTGAAAACCCTCCTCCAATCACCCAGACATGGCACAATTCCGACGCAGGCCTCCAGAAAAGCCCGGATCCAAGCCGAACCTCCTTTCTGGATATCAGGCAAACGCTGATGGATCAACTCAGTATCCTGTAAACTAAAAGGCATGTAAGTCTGTTTGCGGACCCCCTTAGCTGTGGTGGAAGAAACGAGAGGTAACATGTATTGAGCAGGAGGCGTTACGTTAAGGCAGGTATGAACATTGTCAGCAATTCTATTCAAACGACCTGAATTTCCTCGCTGCCAGCCAGTAACCTTATCAAAAGTTGTGGCAGGAGGTCTGAGGCCAGGACAAGCAGTTGGGACAGGACAGGTCAGTGGTACGGAGGCGTATGAAGCCCCCAAAGATGTCACGCTGAAAGTAGCATCAGAGGACGGTGGACGGAACACATCACCTCCCCTTTGTTCACCCACAGAGCCAGGAGTGGTAGGAATACCACCTACCAATGTCTGCACATGGGCTTGCACCACGTTCCTATTTTCAGCTGATCTTATCTGTAAAACACCTCCTGTAATGAGAAGTAAGTCTGAGCTGGTCCCTGTGTGTCCAGAACCAGAACCAGGAGACAGCTCAGCCAGATTTATGGGTGTGAGCTCCGACAAAGGCATCTGATTTTGTGGAGAAATGCCCACAGGTGCATACGGAGGAGGGCGAGGAGGAGGAGGTGGGCAAAGAGGAGGAGGAGGATGGCAAAGAGGAGGAGGAGGACAAGGCCGTTGAGCTTCAAAGTATGTCTCCGTTCCTGGTACGAGAATGGGGTCCACTTTAGGTAGGAGCTCTGTGGTGTCAGGCACCAAAGCCTTATCTGTATACGGCCATAAATCTGATTGTGAGCCAACAACTTGTATCTGTGAAACTACCTTGTGCATACTTCTCAGACCAGATTTCTGTCTACCCAGGATTTTGCTCATCTCATCCAAAAACAATAAGCAGTCTCTGTTAAACTCGTCTGCCTTCAGCCAGTCCTTATGTTTCTTTCTGCGTACTAGAACAGAACATCTTTCCTTCTCATCTAACGCCAACTTCAAAGCTCTATCTGACTGTACAAGAAGTTTATTCAGTCCAGCAACGGACGGTGACAAGTCATCAACACCAGGAAACATCCCTGACTGACTCATCTTATTCATCCAAGAATCTAAACGTTTTTTTCTCATCAGGTACATTCTTGACAGCTACTTTTCTACTCCACGAAACCCACAAATCATGTAATACAGATCCGAGTGTCCCAGGGGCAGAATTTCTCCAACTCTGTATAGGTATGTCAGCCATTTTAATGTTATACACGTGCTTTACAGGGGGTGAAGAGAGCAAACCTCCAGCCAGTACCTTGGACAGCTCTAATAGCCAACCAAGAAACCGCCTGTTGTAAATCACCCCCTTTTGAAAGCACCCAATAAAATAAAATAAAAAATACCATCCCACACAGCAGTGGTAGCTATCTGAAGCCACAAATGACCGACTGCTGGCAATTACACCCACAAATACAATAAATGAAAATAAAAATAAAAATAAAAATCTGTCCCTGTTGCCTTTTGTTTGCATGTATACAGCACTTTCCGGTGTACAGGTTGCAAGCCTCGAAGAAAGAGAAAAGAAAGCCAAAAAATTAAAAAATTAAAACATAATAAAGTTATCTTAAAAAAATGGGTGCGATCTATACAGTGGAAAATACGGTAATCGACTTTAACTGGGAAGGGGAGGGAAAATGTAGCTCAACACAACCACCGGACCCGTGAATGACTTTTAACACATCATACGGCGAACAGATGGTCTACGAAGTGGCCTAACCACTCTACGGCAAGGAGTAGTCCAGTTTTAAAGCTTGAATAATCATCAACGGCGAAGAGTCCTGGAGATTACAGCCAGGCCTCGGCCCCTACTCCTCCCGGAGCCAAAAAGAGAAAGAAGTTGTCTCCTAGCCGAAAGACCGGCCGGAGCTCATAGAGGCGGATGTGGGGGAAGGACAAACTTAAGGCACTCATAAATTTTCCCTGCGCATGTGTGTGGAACTTATGTGCTTTCACTTTATACTGTATGTAGAACAACCGCAAAAAAAATGCACATCCAAATGAAATACCAACAGTAGTTCACGTTTTTTACTCTTACCAGCTAACACAATAAACCGTAGCTACCCTACGGTGAAATTGGCCCACCCGGAGACAAACAGCCTACAGCCAACAAATAATTTAGTGTATCCGATAGCAGACATTTTGTGATAAGAGGAGTTCTGCTCACCTGAGAGAATGCTGGCGCCTTGTTGACTGCGCACGTGTTTGGCTCGCTCGGTGGGGGAAGCCCCCAAACTGCTCCCATCCTTCCTACCCCTCAACGTCGGTGGTCACCAAATTTGTACGAGTTCAAAGGTTGAAGGAAGGCTCTGAAATGAATGTGCAAGTTATTTGCAGGTATATTATACATATGAGCATAAACCTTGCAGCTACAAACAGACCTCTCACCGATCACAAGTTCCAACACACAAACCTTCGAAGGCGGATCCTGGTTTTATACCCCCAGATGACGTCATCGCCTCGTGGGACCAATCCTGGGACCGGACCGCCTTGGAAATGCCCTGGACTTCTTTGGGGCCTCCCTACTCTGTGACGTGATCCGCCTCTCAGACAATAAGCTACCAGCTTCATATGTAAACTTCAAGTGTTAGGTCTGTTGTATTGTGCAGGCGTGTAACTGAAAAACTCTTCCCTATTGAAAATAAAACTCGGAAATAAAGGTTCCACCTTGAATATATTTCACATTACATGGCGGAATTTAAGTGAACATAAATCATAGAACATAATATGTATATGGAATACTAATTAAAATATATTTCACCAGTTATCACAAGGTTATCTTGTCTTGCAGTTTGTTCCAACTTGTCTATTTTTTGTTCAAGTTCAACTATTTTCTTATCTTTGTTGCTTATTTGAAGTTTCAGTTGTTTAACTTCCTCAAACAGACCCACCAGGAGTGTTTGCTGAGATACTAGTTTCACTAGTTCAGCACTCATGAAGTTTAAGGATTATTTAAAGGTATTGTGACATGATGTTGTAAATTTGCACATTTGTCAGAACATATATATCTTATATCATTGAGCTCTGTTCGTTTTTGCATAATAAATTATAAATATATTAAAATTTTATTCTAATTTATGGTAATTTTTTTCTCTGGTACTTGCTAGGATACGCCCCTAAAATTCCGCGCATTTCCACAATACGTCATCACCAGTCATCAGCAACGTCACAACGGGAAGAAGGCAGAGCCTTGCCCGTTTGTTTGGTGTGTTAACTGCTTGCCATACATTTCATTTCCTGAAAGGTTGCTTCTTTATTTTTGTGTGAATTGAAAAATGCTGTCACATTGTAGCGCATTTTGGTGTTCAAATATCAGCAGTGAACAAGTGAGCCTTCACAAATTCCCAAAATATGAGAAACTTTGCCTAGAATGGAAGTACAGAGAACTTGTGACCGATGGGTTCCTATTGAGAGTTGTATGTGTGCAACAACCATCTTACTGCCTATCAAGTAACATCTGTAATTTCTTTTTATTCATGGAGGGTTTATTAATGACAGTTTTGAATGATTTACTGTTTAAAAAAGATATATCTCAGACGTGAGCTGGACTATCTGCCGACAACTGCTAACAGACATTAGCATAGATCCCGAGTCAACACGAAGGCTATTTAAAACAAGACTACAGATGTGACCTGATCGCGCCGACATAATTTAAAAATACATAAATAGTATTTATGTATTTTTAAATTATGTTGGCGCGATCAGGTCACATCTGTAGTTTGTTTTTATTCGGGGAGAGTCTATTAATGACAGTTTTGGATGATTTACTGTTTAAAAAAGATATTTCTCAGACGTGAGCTGGACTATCTGCCGACAGCTGCTAACAGACAGCATAGATCTCGAGTCAACACAAAGGCTATTTATGTATTTTTAAATTATGTCGGCGCGATCAGGTCACATCTGTAGTTTGTTTTTATTCGGGGAGAGTCTATTAATGACAGTTTTGGATGATTTACCGTTTAAAAAAGATATTTCTCAGACGTGAGCTGGACTATCTGCCGACAACTGCTAACAGACATTAGCATAGATCCTGAGTCAACACGAAGGCTATTTATGTATTTTTAAATTATGTCGGCGCAATCAGGTCACATCTGTAGTTTGTTTTTATTCGGGGAGAGTTAATGACAGTTTTGGATGATTTACTGTTTAAAAAAGATATTAATAATAATAATAATAATGAATTCAATTTATAACGCACTTTTCATTAATGAAAATCTCAAAGTGCTACACGGTGCAACAGAAATTAAATGTCAATAAAACAAGTAATAAAACAAGTAAAATCAATAACAGTATCAACTAAAATCAAAAGTAGAATCATGAGGAGGTAGAGTATGCTCGGTTAAAAAGAAAGGTCTTCAAGCCGCTCTTAAAGTCAACCACAGACTGTGGGACCCTCAGACAGTCAGGAAGAGAGTTCCACAATATTTCTCAGACGTGAGCTGGACTATCTGCCGACAGCTGCTAACAGACATTAGCATAGATTCTGAGTCAACACGAAGGCTATTTATGTATTTTTAAATTATGTCGGCACGATCAGGTCACATCTGTAGTTTGTTTTTATTCGGGGAGAGTCTATTAATGACAGTTTTGGATGATTTACAGTCTTAAAATGATATATCTCAGACGCGATTGGACATGCTCCGCCATTATTATTTAAATGCGCGTTGGAGCGTGCCTTCCCGTTGTCACGTTTTGCGGAAATGCGCAGATTTTTAGGGGCGTGTCCCAGAGAAAAAACTAACATAACTTGGAATGAAATTTTTATATATTTATAATTTATTTTGCAAAAAATAACAGAGCTGAATGATATAAGATATATATGTTCTGACAAATATGCAAATTTACAACATCATGTCACAATACCTTTAATTTCTTCCATGTCTTCCAAGTTTTGTTCCAGCTGTTCTTTTTTTGTTTAGATTTACTCGACATTACTCACAGCACTTCCCGCTTGTAGGCAGCAGCTCCCCAACTTGTCACCCAAAGGCGGCACAGCGCCCAGATCCGACGTCCGAAAACCAGAACCCCTCAGCTACAGCAGCCCGCAGGATCCGACGTCTGAAAACCAGGACCCCTCGGCCACATTAGCCCGCAGGGTCCACGATGGCAGATCGACCCCTAGTAAGCACGTAGATTCGACGGTAGCAGACCGGAACCCACGTCCTCGACAGAGCAGGCCCAACAGCTGCAAATCATTTCCACGTTAGCCTCCTGCACCGCCGCTCCCTCGGCTCCACGACAGCAGCCCCTCGGCTCGTCAGTCGAAGGCTGAAGCCTGTTCACGAGGCTAACCAGCCCCCCTGGACGGTAGCTCCGGTCCTCAGCCACCACACCCAATTCCGACGCCAGAAGACCCGATCCCACGGCCTAGCAGTCCTCAGGATGAACAATGGAAATCCAACTCCCAGTAAGCACCATGACCAAGCAAGTCAACAACCTCCCTCCTAAAATCATTCAAAGTCATTCCCAGGAACATTTAGCCATTTTTAAAATTGTTTGATTAAGCTTTAGCTTCAGGGAGGCACAATGATAATTACTAAAGAAGCCACACGACAACAGGAGATTATTTCACTGAGTTTTACTTGCAAGGACAGATGGTCACAACAGGCTTACACAGATGTACAAAGTCACATAAATGAAGCTCAGTCACGAGAGCCTGCTCTGGACAGTGTGCCAGGATTGTTTTTATAATACACACTTATCAGCTCCTCTAAGCTCGCAGACTCAGAGAAGACTTTGGAGTACCAGCTGCACATGTGGTATCAAATCAGCTCCTCATTCTACTCTCTATGCTAATTCAAACACACAGTTTGTAGGCAGTTCATGGGCAGAAATATCCTCAGTCATAGTAGTTAAAACCTCCATAAACCTTGACCAAAATTCAGCTGAACTGTTTTGAGTGTTGTGTTAAACGAGTTTTATGTCAGAATCAACTATTTGTCCATTTCGTAGAGTTCAAAGAAAATTTCTTAAAAAAGTATTTTGAAGTAACCACCATCTTGTTTGAAAAATATTTAAGACATAACATTTATTTGAGTAATAAGAGCCTTGGAACACATCCCTCACACATAAGTTGCCTATAGACTTACTTCTGAGAATTTAACATAAAAACAAATGTGGAAATATTGAACACTCTTCATAAATTTGCAACACAGAAACACTCCTAGCAAACAGCCATGCACTCACATATCAGGTCATTCATTATATGTACTGCCAGCTAACCAAACTGGCATGTTTTGGGATTGTGGTAAAGATCTAGAGCATCCAGAGTAAGCCCACACAGGCACAGGGAACCATGCAATGTCACTGTAGGAAGGTCCCAAATCCTAACATCCTCTTACTCTTTAGCTGAAGATTAATAGCCTGAATAAATTGTACCTTACATACTTTTACAAATACACAAAATCTGAAAATTAGACATAAGACAGTTGAAAACATCTGGTTTCAACAAACTCATTTGAGCTAACACAATGGAGCTCAGATTTTGCCTGAACTAAACAATCTTTGAACATGTTTGAAAATGTCTTTCATTTTGATTCCATATATGAATGGATTAAACAAAGGATGATATAAAAACACTTGTAATGTCATTATAAAACGAACAGTTTGGGGAAAATCAACGTCCATTCGGGCTATAATTACATCATATGCCATCAAACAGAAGTAGCTGATCAAAACCAACAGGTGAGGTATGCAGGTTTCAGCAATTTTTTTTCTTAATGTTTTAGAATTTTTATAGGATATTACAAATATCTTTGCATAAGTAAAAACTGTAAAAATCATGGGAATGTATACAATATTTATTAAAGCAACAACCCCAAATATAGCAATTGGTCTTGATCTTACACAGTGAACTGAGTAAATTACATTGTTGCAAATGATTCCTTTTAACTTTAAATTACATATTTTAGCTTTAGCACTCAGGATTGTTTGTACTGCAATGTGGCAAGCAGGAAAGAACCAGGCCAAAATAAGAAAAATGCTCACTGTACTTTTGGTCATGATCATTCGATATCTCAGAGGTTTACAAATAGACACATATCTGTCAAAAGACATCACTGCCAGCAGTAAGAACTCTGCACAACCTACAGTATAAAACATAAAAAACTGTAAGTGACATGCTAAATATGATATGATCTGGTTTTCAGATAAAAAGTCAATGAGTAGCTTTGGGTAAAGGGTGGTACTGTAAAGAACACCGTTAAATAACAAAGCTGCAATGAAAATGTACATGGGCTCATGGAGGTTTTTGTTTGTCCAGATCAGATACACAATAATAGAATTAGTACAGATTATCAACAAATATACTGTAAACATAATAGCAAAATACAAATACTTGTATTTGTTTAGCTCCACATACCCCCACAAGGTTATGTAAGATATGTTTAACTCAGTATCCATTACTGTTCTTCAACTATTGTATCTGTTCATTCATTGTAAAATTAAACTCTAAAACTTTGCATCAATATCCAGTCTCCAGCAAGTCTATTTTTATTTTTTTATTCTTCACAATGTGGAGAAACTGAATTCATTGTATGTGGCGAGTTGTTTTAATAGTCTGCCCTCTCTAAAGAGCTCATCTCTGGAGGCCAGTTTTTGCTTTCCTGTTTTCTTTACAAAAGTGTAACAATACACAACAGTAGCATTCTACACCAAGTAAAATAAATTCAATATTCAATTCAATTCAAAAATACTTTATTTATCCATGAGGGAAATTAAATGTTGTTGTAACTCATCATCCTGGTTTCATTAAGAAGTTGTTCTAGAATCTCTTGTAGTAATCTGTCTCAGTGGATCTGAAGAAGCCTCTGACTGAAGACACTGTTGTTCAAAGTCAAAAGTCAAAGTCAACTTTATTGTCAAAACTGCAAAATGTACAGGACATACACAGGATTGAAATTGCATTTCTCTCTGTCCCTCGGTGCAACAGTAAACATTTAAACACTAAAACACTAAAACATTTAATAAACATAAGCATAAAATGAAATAATAAAAGTGTAATACTATCCTGAGTTTTTGCATAGTAGTTTTTGCATAGTAGTAGTATGAAAGTATGAAAAGTTACACCAACACTAAAACACTAAAACACTAAACATTTAATAACCATAAGCATAAAATGAAATAACAAATGTGTAATACTGTCCTGAGTTTTTTGCATATCAATCAATCAATCAAAACTTTATATCAGACGCATATGGTCCATAGTAATAAAACAACAACCACCAAAAATAAAAATAAAAATAAAAAGAGAACATCAACAAGACACAGTAAAAATAGAATGTTCATCAATTGCCAAATAATTTAAGGCGCCAGTGATTCCACAGACTTGAACAGAACCTAATCGAACTCTGTACAGGTTTGATCAGAATGTAGATGATGCTATTTGCAGAGTTTGTTAGCCTACACATACATCTGTACATAAGGTTACGAAGCACAGCTGCACAAGTTGGTACATTGGCATTTGCAAATATCTGACTGGCACTACTCCATCGTGGCATCTTAAGCAGCATCCTCATGCCATCATTGTATGCCACAATCAAAAAAGGCGTTCAATACAGAACGCCTTTGCCACCGGTAGTTTATGCATACTGCTCTTTTTGTAATTCCGCCACAGGTGTGCAGTGTACATTGGGGTACAATATGTTTTGAAGAGTGCAGTTTTTACAGACACTGAGCACATAGAGAACCTCCGAAGAAGCACATTAGCTTGTACATAATGCATACAACGCTGCCTGTAAATGTCCCTGTCATCAGACAGGTCAGCGGTTATGTAATGTCCCAAGTATTTCACCTCCTCACTGACTTGGAGGATGTTGCCAGACAGAGTGAAGTCATAGTAGTATAAAAGTGTAAAAAGTATATCTATAAAATAAAATGAAAGTTCTGGCATTGACATTTGTAATAGAGTGACAAAGCAGCATATGAAGTTTATGTACACAGTATATGTATGAGGTAGTTGATATTGGTATAGAGGTAAAGTGGCATATGCAATAAGGCTAGTAAAAATATATATATATATATATATATATATATATATATATATATATATCAGCAGTAGTGTAGATATAAAAAGTAGTGTAAATGTAAACAGTAGTAATAAATGTAAACAGTAGTATTGAATGAAAACAGTAGTAATAAATGTAAACAGTAGTATGACTATAGGCAGTAATGTAATGCAAACATTAGTGCGAATATAAGAAGCAAACTGAATGAGCACATGACCGTGTGTTGAGTGAATAACCCGTTTTGATGACACAGAGTCCAGTGTTAAAATCTTTGTGTTGTGTGGTAATGTGTGAAAGTTTTTTTGTGATTAAGGCAGTACAAGTGGGAGGGAGGGCAGAGCAGGCAGAGAGTTAAGCATCCTGACT
This sequence comes from Garcialebias charrua, assembly GCA_038048925.1. Lineage (NCBI taxonomy): Eukaryota > Metazoa > Chordata > Actinopteri > Cyprinodontiformes > Rivulidae > Garcialebias > Garcialebias charrua. The sequence goes on along the minus strand of JBBPBX010003278.1, from coordinate 39,440 downwards.
GCCTGATGAACAGAGCTGTCATTTAGTCTGCTGGTTCGAGCCTGGAGACTCCTCAGTCTCCTCCCTGAAGGCAACAGGCTGAAGCAGCTGTGTAGTGGGTGTGTGGGATCACCTGCCATGCAGAGGGCTTTCCGAGTGAGGCGGTTGCTGTGTAAGTCCTGTAGTGAGGGGAAGGAGGTGCCGACAATCTTCTCAGCTGCTCTCACGATGCGCTGGAGGCTCTTGCGGCAGGATGCAGTACATGCACCAAACCACACAGTGATGCAGCTGGTCAGGACACTTTCTATGGCACCTCTGTAGAAGGTGCACATGATGGGGGTTGAAGCTCCAGCCCTTTTCAGCTTGCGGAGAAAGTAGAGGCGCTGGTGAGCCTTCTTGACCAGTGATGCAGTGTTCCTGCTCCAGGACAGGTCCTCTGAGACGTGCACTCCCAGGAACTTGGTGCTGTCCACTCTCTCCACTGTGGTGCTGTTGATGGTCAGAGGGGCATGTTGGGCATCCCTCTTCCTGAAGTCCACAACAATCTCCTTTGTCTTCTCCACGTTGAGAGTGAGATTGTTGTGTCCGCACCACAAGGCCAGGCGGCTCACCTCGTTCCTGTAGTCCGTCTCATCGTTGTTGCTGATGAGACCCACCACTGTTGTGTCGTCCGCAAACTTGATGAAGTGGTTGGAGCTGTATGATGGTGTGCAGTCGTGTGTTAGCAGGGTGAATAGAAGGGGGCTCAGCACACATCCTTGTGGGGCTCCTGTATTCAATGTGATGGTGCTGGATGTGTTATTCCCGACCCGTACTGCCTGTGGTCTCCCGGTCAGGAAGTCTAGCAGCCAGTTACACATTGAGGTGTTCAGCCCCAGACTGTCCAGTTTAAGGATGAGCTGTTGGGGGATGATGGTGTTGAATGCTGAGCTGAAGTCGATGAACAGCATTCTGACATAGGAGTCTTTCGTGTCCAGATGTGTGAGAGCTGTGTGGAGGGCAGAGGAGATGGCATTGTCGGTTGAGCGATTAGGCCGATATGCAAATTGTAAGGGATCCAGGGAGGCAGGGAGGACAGATGTGATGTTTTTCATGACTAGCCGTTCGAAGCACTTCATCAGGATGGGGGTGAGTGCTACTGGACGATAGTCATTGAGGCAGGAGGGCGTTGTCCTCTTGTTGTATGACAATATGTTGTTGTATGACAGTCTGATGAAGAGGATGCTGAGGGTTGTTCATATGTTCTTCATTTTATGAAGAATCCTTCTTTGTACAGTCATCTCCAAAGGTTCTAGAGGAGTCCCCAGAACTGAGCCAGCCTTCTTTCTGAGCTTGTTGGTCTTTTTAAAGTCACTTGCTCTGGTACTGCTACCCCAGCAGATGATGGCAGAAGAGATAACTCTCTTTACAACAGACTTATAGAAGATATGCAGCATCTTGCTCCAAACACTGAAGGACTTCAGCTTCATCAACAAGTACAGTCTGCTCTGTTCCTTCTTGTAGCTGCTTCACTGTTGCATTTCCAGTCCAGTCTGTTGTCCAGGTGAACCCCAAGGTATTTAAACTTCTCCACCACCTCCACTTCTCCCATGCTGGAAATAGGGTTGGACCTGTCCCTGTTTCTCCTGAAATCTACAATCATCTCCTTTGTTTTGTTCACATTCAAGATGAGATTATTGTTTCCATACCATGCCACGAAGCGGTCCACCAGTTCCCTGTACTCAGCTTCTTGTCCATCTCTGATACACCCAACCCCTGCAGAGTCATCTGAATATTTCTGCAGATGGCAGGAGTCTGTTTTGTACTGGAAATCTGAGGTGTACAGAGTGAAAATGAATGGTGAGAGTACAGTTCCCTGTGGTGCCCCTGAGCTACTGACCACCTGGTTAATAATAATAATAATAATAATGAATTCAATTTATAACGCACTTTTCATTAATGAAAATCTCAAAGTGCTACAAGGAGCAACAGAATTAAATGACAATAAAACAAATAATAAAACAATTAAAATCAATAACAATATCAGCTAAGATCAAAAGTAGAATCATGAGGAGGTAGAGTATGCTTGGTCGAAAAGAAAGGTCTTCAAGTCGCTCTTAAAGTCAACCACAGACTGTGGGGCTCTTAGACAGTCAGGAAGAGAGTTCCACAGGCGGGGGGCAGCCACACTGAAAGCCCGGTCTCCCATGGTCCTTAATTTGGTTCTCGGAATGTGAAGGAGATTGCTGTTCTGTGACCGCAGCGAACGGGTGGATGAGTATGGAATGAGAATATCCTTCAGATAATCTGGTTAATAATAATAATGAATTTAATTTATAACGCACTTTTCATTAATGAAAATCTCAAAGTGCTACAAAGTGCAACAAAATTAAAGGTTAAATTAAACAAGTGATAAAACAAGTAAAATCAATAACAGTATCAACTAAGATCACAGATAGTATCATGAGGAGGCAGAGTAGGCTCGCTTAAAAAGAAAGGTCTTCAAGCCGCTCTTAAAGTCAACCAGTGACTGTGGATCTCTCAGGCAGTCAGGAAGAGAGTTCCATAGGAGGGGGGCAGCCACACTGAAAGCCCGGTCTCCCATGGTCCTTAATTTGGTTTGTGGACTGTGAAGGAGATTACTGTTCTGTGACCACAGAGACCGGGTGGATGAATATGGAACAAGAATGTCCTTTAGATAATCTGGTGAAGTTCCGTGTAAGCATTGATGTGTAATGAGAGCAGTTTTGTACTGAATTCTGTAGGCGGCAGGAAGCCAATGAAGGTTATGGAGAATGGGCGTAATATGTTCAAATTTACGAACTCTCAACAAAATCCTTGCTGCACTATTTTGAATATATTGAAGCTTCTAAAGTATTTATCAGGGATTCCAATAAACAAGGAGTTGCAGTAGTCGAGCCTGGAGGAGACAAAAGCATGGACGAGCTTCTCAGCATCAGAAAAAGTTAGGGATGGGCGAAGTCTGGAGATGTTTCGAAGATGGAAGAAGCAGGTTTTAAACAGAAGCTTAATGTGATTTTCAAATGTAAGATGAGAGTCCATTTTTATTCCAAGATTTGTAACAGAGGTGGAGAGGGGGATGTCTTGTCCAGAAAAGGAAATTGTTGTTATAGTTGATGTTTGTACCTGGTGAGGGGTGCCAATCAGTATGGCCTCAGTCTTGGAGCAGTTTAATTGAAGAAAGTTCTGATTCATCCATGCCCTTATTTCCTCCAGGCAGGTAGAGAGGGCAGTGAGTGAAGATGGAGATGACAAGGTGGAAGATGAGGATGCTCCAGTCCTGATGTAAAGCTGTGTATTGTCGGCATAACAGTGAAAAGAAATGTTGAACTGATTAATAATTTGACCTAAAGGCAGCATGTAAAGGGAAAACAGCAGGGGCCCCAGAACTGACCCCTGAGGGACACCACAGGAGACACAGACTGTCTGGGACGTGGCATTGCCAAGACTAACACATTCCAGCCTATTGGAGAGGAAAGATTTGAACCAGTCCAGGACAGTGTCACCGAGACCGACCTCCACATGAAGGTGGTGGAGGAGGATACTATGTTCCACAGTGTCGAAGGCTACAGTGAGGTCAAGGAGGACAAGGATGGAAGGAGGACCAGCATCGGCAGCCATGAGGACATCATTGGTAACTCAGCAATGCAGTCTCAGTACTATGAGCTGCTCTGAGTTCAGACTGGAACTTCTCATATGGGGAGTGTTGCTGTAGGTGGTCCTACAGCTTAGCAGCAACTGCTTTCTCCAAAGTCAAAGTCAAAGTCAAAGTCAAAGTCAACTTTATTGTCAGAACTACAATATGTACAGGACATACACAGGACCAAAATTGCATTTCTCTCAGTCCCTCGGTGCAACAGTAACCATCTAAACACTAAACACTAAAACATTTAATAAACATAAGCGTGGTAATTAGAAAAAAATGTCGGGATCCAAATTAGATTTTTTTCAGAAGAGGCCTAATGATGACAGTTTTTAGAGGCAGTGGAACATGACCAGATTGTAGAGACTTTTTTATTATTTGTGTGATTAATGGGCTTATTGCAGAGTGATTGGAATTTATGAGAGTCGAGGGGAAGGAATCCAGGGCGTAGGATAAAGGCTTCATTTTCTTGATGATGGCCTCCACCTTACTCTGAACAACTTCATCAAAGCTGCTCAGGGTCCCAGAATGCAGATGGGTAGATGGCACATGAAGATCAGGGAGGTTGTGGAGCTGAGATCTGATAGTGTCAACTTTGTTTTTAAATGACGAAAGGAACAGGTCGCATTTTTGAGCAGAGTCTTCAGGAGTTTGTTTAATGGGATTAAGCAGACGAGTTATTGTGGAGAAGAGCTGTTTAGAGTTTCCAGGGCAGGTGTTGATGATGTTAGAATAATATTTGGAGCGTGCTTCTTTAAGAGAATAGGCATACGCTTTCTGATGTTCTTTATATGCCTGCTTATGTACAGAGAGACCAGATGATTTTACACGTCTCTCAATAGCACGGCCAGTTGCCTTCATCTTGCGCAGCTCACCAGTGTACCAGGGGGCTGAATGGGAGAAAGACACCAGTCTTGTTTTCAAGGGAGCATGTAGGTCCATGGAGCTCCTGGAGAGATTGGTTGTAGTAATCCACAGTCATTTGCAGATGAATGATTGACAATGGTCAGGGCGTGAAGATTAGCAGACAGAACATCAGGGGATATGTTTTTAAAGTCACTGAACTGGATAGGTCGTTTTGGGTTTGAAGCAGGCGAAGATGAAGGCACTTCCAGGGAGATGACCTTGTGGTCTGAGACACCCAGGTCATATACAGATAAGTTATTGATGAATACAGTGTCAGTAATCACTAAATACAGAGTATGCCCCCTGTTGTGCGTAGGGGCGTCAACGTGTTGGGTGAGATTGAGAGAGTCCAAAAGAGACTTAAAATCTGTTGCCAGAGATGAAGAGGAATTGTCCATGTGGATATTTAAGTCGCCAAGAAAAATAGTCTTCACAGGGGAGGTGCAGAAAAAAGTGAGGAGGTCATGCATCTCTGAGTTAAATGAAACATGCGGTTTGGGAGGCCTATACATCAATATAACATTCATCAGAAGTGGGGCTTTGAAGCTGAAGGCTTCAAAAGAAGAAAAGTCCTAAAAAATGGGGCGGCCGTGGCGTAGTGGTAAGGGGAGTCGTCTCCCGATCGGAAAGTTGGCGGTTCGACTCCCGGGACCCGCACCATGTGTCATTGTGTCCTTGGGCAAGACACTTAACCCTGAGTTGCTCCCGGTAGGACTGGAAAGCACCTTGCATGGTAGTCTGCCGCCAGTTTATGAATGTGTGTAGCATTCAATATGTGTAGCACTTTGAGATTTTCAGTAATGAAAAGTGCGTTATAAATTGAATTAATTATTATTATTAAAAAAACAGATGAGACAATTTTAAATTACTACGATAAATTACCGCCAAACCACCACCATGGCCAGTGCAACGGGCTCTCTGCAGATAGCTGTATCCAGAGGGACAAGCTTCATTCAGAGAGCTGTACACATCTGGTTGATGCCAAGTTTCTGTAAGACACATAAGGTCCAAGTTCTTCTCCAGAATGTGATCATGAATTAGACATGATTTGTTGGATAGTGACTGCACATTGAAAAGTTCTATTTTAATACTAGTTGGAGCAGAAGTTTTTAGAAGAGGTTCAAGCAGACTGAAGTCCACTCCACGTTTTCCTTGCCACTTCGTACGTTGTGGACTACAAGGGACTACAGACGCAGTGTTCTGATGACGTAATCGAGGTGCAACACGTCTCTTAGACCAGACAGAAGGAATCGAGTAAGAGCCTGCTTGCCGAGAATAAACTGATTTATTTTGAGAGCTTCTATGGATGTAACGAGGTCTACGCAGAATTCCCAGTTGATTGATGGTGGAAACAGAAGGAGGAATGGAGCAGTTGTTAAGTTCAAACAACTACGAAGCGGAGTAGGTCAACATCGTCAAGCCGATGGAAGCTAGCAAGGAGCTAGCCGCTAACAGCAGGCCCACGGCTCTGAAAAATATATACAAGAAGCAGTGAGAGGTAACTTGAATGAGCATTACCTTGAAGGAGCACAGGAGAGAATCCAGAACAGTCCAGAGGACACAGGAAGTTGACAAAGGTAGCAGGTAAGCGAACAATAAATGCAGCTACGTGGTTCTCTAAGCTAAATTCTTGCTGGAGCTAACGGGAGGTTGACGTCCCCACTACTAAAATTCCGGTTAGACTAGTAAAGTTTTCTATCTAAGGAATCTAGCAAACAAGTCAAATCTTGGCCTCGCTATAGTCTCCCATCCTGAGCAAGCACAATGGCATCAGTGGAAAGGAAAAACTCCCTTTTAAAAGGTAGAAACCTTTAGCAGAACCAGGCTCAGGACAAGCGGTCATCTGCTTTGACCGGCAGCGTGTAACGTCTACAGATCCACAGCGTAGTCAGAAAAGACAGGTGCTCTAACACTTAATCACAGAAAGGTAGAATGCCCAACAAGGGCCAGTGAAAAAACAGCAGAAAATAACAAAAAAAGTTTGAGGAGAAAAAAGTATGAGGAGCAACGGCAGCCAAGGTGTGCCCATGTCCGCTCACCACCAGTCGTAGTAGGGATGCTATGTTAGACACACAACCCTTCATTCTCACAAACTGTGGTCTGTTTGTCAGGTAGTCTTTGATCCAAGTGATTGTTGAGGCCTCCACCTGAGTCTTGTGGAGTTTCTGATTGTAGGATTCTCTGCATTTCTCCATTAACAATCTCTCTCTGTAGCTAATCACCTTGCACCTTGAGTGCAGGTGCAGCTAATCAGCTGATTAGCTACACCTCTAGCTCTACTTAACCCACAACCATACTATCAGCCAACGTTCGAACATTTATTGCCTCAGCTTATTAGTTGCACCTGTACCTGCTGCCAAGATCTACACCTCCAGCTCCACTTAAGCCACAACCAGACGTTCAGCCAACGCTCAAACCTTTATTGCCTTTGGTAATATTGTGACAGCCAGTAAAGTTTTAAGGACCCAATATAGCTCTGCGTTCGGCCGAACGCCGCTCGACGCCGTTTGAGCGCAGAGGCACAAGCCTTTGAATGCGTGTGCGAACTCGCCAAGCTCAAATTTTATGACCGTGTACGCAAGTGCGTTGTCTCACAATATACTCCCTGGCGCCGGACTGTTTTGTATGTGACACAAATGTATTAAAATCCTCTTCTTCATCCCTGATCTGACCTTTTCTTTTGTTTTTTTTGCCAAACGTCAAGTGATCGCTTCCTCCTCTGTTGACTCCATGACTGAAATGATGAGAAATTAATGAATTTGTCACAAGCGAATTAAACTCAGGTCCAACGTGGTCGCGTGAGGTTCTGCAGATTTCCTGGTGTAATGGTCTGATGTGTGAGCAACAGGACCAATGCTCCCTGTTTTTATTTTTTAGAACTTTTTATTAAAGAAATAAACACAGAACATAGCAATGGCTGTAGCCAGAGCCAGCTACCAGCTCGTGCCTTTTTTTTCCCTACCGGACCTGTCAATCAATTCAGTAGTCGTGTCAGCAAATTACCAATAAGCTGTGGTGATTGTGCCCCTAGTGGTGTGTCTCTGTCCAGTTTTCCCCTCGTGTGATTTTCTCCTCTCCCACACCTGTGAGCCTGACAGGTGTTTTGTGTTTAGTCCTCTTCAATGTTTGTATAAAGTCTGTGTCTTGGTGTTATTCCTTGTCTGGGCATTGTCGTCTGTGGTCCTACATGTTCCTCGTGAGTTTTCTACATGTCTTCTAGAGCGTGAGTTTTGGCTGCCTTGTTAGCTCATTTATTTTGTGTTTATTAAAAGTATTTCTTTATTTTATCACAAAGTTTCCCGAGTCCTGCCTGCAATATTGGGTTCTGCCTTAAAAAGCCTTTAAAATACGATATAATGCCCAGACCAGACCGAGAACCCAGCAGGCAGATGACTTGGGCCGAGTGCCAAGCCCAAGAAGCAGCTCGGACGATCCGGTGGGGCGGGTTCCGGACCGAACCCGTTCGGAGACAAGGTCCCTGCAGCCCGGGAGTGGAAATTCTGCCATTACCTCTTCTAGTTGAAGAAGAGGAAAAGAGGTCTCAGCTCCAGGGGAGCCGTCTGGCTTTTAAGCCAGCTTCTTCCTCCACCCCACCACCTTTTTGCTCGCCACACCTGCTGTGGTCTGAGAATGACGCTGAGCTGGAGGATGAACTCTGGTGCGCTCCTGTCCTTAGCTCGCACCGCCACCGCAGGAGGAACAAGCGGCGAAGAGAGGTCGGAACCTCCGACTCCCAGCTCTAGCCCTCAACCCACACTTCACCTGTGTAGTCTAAAGCACCGGGAAGGATTTCAGATGGGGAGGAGCAGTCGTACCCCCTCTCGTCAATGGAGCAGACGAGGGGGGGCCAACAAGAAAGAAAGCCCATTCAGTGTCTTCCTGAGTCTTCTGCTGAATCCCTTCAGGACCAATCCATCTTCTCAGATAAGTCATCTCCTGAATATATTGCTTTAAATAACACACCCCTGCTCCAAATCAGTGAGCTCATACAAATAAATCAAACTTTAAAAGATTTACTCGCAACTACAGAAAATAACCCGGAATATATGAACATTGTGCTTCCCCTCGTTGAAGAGCTTTTGTCGTCTCAACCACGTCTGACCCAGCTTCTTGAGTTCCAACTAATTTTGACTGAAATAAGAATTTTAAAAACATCCACCACAGAACTAGTTCCAGTTCCAGAACCTACAGTCCACCCACACCTTTCACAGCCTGCAGCAACGAGCCCTCAGTCTGTAACAAGAGCTCCAGAGTATGCAGCAGCGGGAGTCTCAGAGCCTGCTACACATACTGACCCTGCTTTGGATTTCATCTCTACACCAGTAACTGGTCCAGATGCCCCATATACACCTGTCCCTATGGGGGTGGGATCAGAAGAACCACCAGCATCTTGCAAGGCTGTGGGTACTGATCCTGACGCCCCACCTCTGAGCATCTCCGTGGGGGTCGGTCCAGAAGCCACACCTTCAAGGGCCTCTATGAGGGTTCAGACTGGTTCTGATGCCCCATATTCAAGTGCTTCAGTGGGGGTAGGACCCGATGCCCCACCTCCTTCCTATGCTTTGGTGGGGGCTGGTTCTGATGCCCCGTCTTCCAGTGCTTCAGTGGGGGTAGAACGCGCCGTCCCACCTCCTTCCTATGCTTCGGTGGGGGCTGGTTCTGATGCCCTATCTTCTAGTGCTTCAGTGGGGGTAGGACCCAACGCCCCATGTCTCACGCCTCTACCGGGTCCCACGTCTCTACTGGGTCTCATGCCTCCAGTGGATCTCATGCCTTCTGAGGGTCCCACCACAGCTACATCGCCTGAGGTCTTCATGCCACCTGCTCTGCCTCAGGTGTACTTGCCTCGCCTCGAGGGGTCCATGTCTCATCCTACGGTGTTTGCACCCCCTCGGTGCTCTACAATCCTGCTTCGACATGGTGGACGGCCTCTCGGACGCCTGCCTGACTGGCTTCAACATGGTGGACGACCTCCCGGACACCCGCCTGACCGGCTTCGACATTGTGGTCAGTCTCCTGAACATCTGCTTGACCGGTTTCGACGTGGTAGACAGTCTCCTGGCCGCCCACTCGGCCATTTTGTGTATCTTCTGTGTTATGTGCCTGGTCTCCCTCTTGTGTTCCCTTGTGCCATCCATCCTGTTTTTCCTCCTCCTCCCGCCCAAGTTTTTGGGGATGGGGTTTTTGGGACATCTGGAGATGTCCTTTGAGGAGGGGGTAATGTGGTGATTGTACCCCTAGTGGTGTGTCTCTGTCCAGTTTTCCCCTCATGTGATTTTCTCCTCTCCCACACCTGTGAGCCTGACAGGTGTTTTGTGTTTAGTCCTCTTCAGTGTTTTTATAAATTTTGTCTTGGTGTTATTCCTTGTCTGGACATTGTCGTCTGTGGTCCTACGTGTTCCTCGTGAATTTTCTACATGTCTTCTAGAGCGTGAGTTTTGGCTGCCTTGTTAGCTCATTTATTTTGTGTTCATTAAAATTATTTATTTCATCACCGAGTCTCCCGAGTCTTACCTGCAATCTTGGGTTCTGCCTTAAAAAGCCTTTAAAATACGACATCAGCGACCTCAATTTGTCCCATAGGTAAACGGTCCTCCCTGCTGCTGCTCAAATGACGTCAAGAATTTGGAGCATTTAACGCGAGAATGAACGCAGAGCTGTGTGGATGAACACGCACGCACAGAACGCATGCACGGAGCGGCGTTCGGACGAATGCAAAGCTGTACCAGGGCCTTTAGTTTGATCAGCCTTTACTAACCTGTTGCCTTTCTGTTCGTCTGCTCAGCTCCTGTCTGACCTGCCTATCCGATCTCCTCCTGGTTGCATCTGGTTGCCAATTCTGTACACCAAACCCATAACTGAGAAACTGCACTCTGGATCCATCAACCCTACTACACCATTGATCTGTACTCACCTCATTGGATTCCCCACCGTCTCTGGACTTTGTACTCCATTTTCACACCTCTCCAACGCATCTGCAACCACATTCGACAGTAAGACCAACCGCTACTAATCATCCCAGTTACCTAAAGGATCATTCAATATCAAGAGATTCACCTCGTCTCCTTTTCTCTCCCACAGCCAAACCTGTTCCAGCACTGTAAATAAACTATCACCTTTTTGTATCCCTGTGTCCTCATGTCTTTGGTCTTCCATTTGGGGTCATATATATCAAAACTCATGTTAGAATGTTCGAGCCAATAAGATCCTCAAGGCAAGACCAAAGATAGTCAGAGGGTGCAAGCCATTTCAGCACAAAAAGCCCGGATTGAAAATAATGAACATACTTTAACAAAGATATTCTCTCAACAGAATGAACTTGGTAGCATGATACATGCCCTCGGACAACAAATCGCCACCATGGCTGCCAAGGATCCCGAACCCCCCCATCCACCCGAACCAATATCAGTCCTGGCTTCAACATTCAGACATAAACCTGATGTCAGACATACGGAACCCTTTGGAGGAGATTCCAAACCGGTTGATGGTTTCCTTCTTCTGTGTGAGCTCACATTTAACCAAGTTCCCATCAGGTACGCCTCCGACTCGGCCCGTATTTCTAATACAGGTAGTCTTCGACTTACGACGGAGATCCATTCCTACGTGGCGTCATAAAGCGAATTTCGACGTAAGTCGGAACATACGTCCAAACTGTACCTTATACGTACAGTACTGTATTTTACCAAGCAACTTAGCCTATCCTTTTTTCCCCTTCATAGATGGCCTCCCTTCTCACCTTACAGCCATTCTCTCACACCGATATGATTTTTTATAGAGAGGAAGGAAAGACAGAATGTAAGACAACAAAACACAACAATTATCCACACAAAGAAAGCACAAGGCAAACACACCCAGCCTCCATCTGCAATCCTGCAAAGTACATGACAGAACACAGCAACAAAACACACATGCATAAGGACTAACAGCATTCATGACCTTGCAGTAGATTTACATAAATACAGTATACATACCCATACCTACAAATATATATACAATATACATTCATATACATTCATATTCAGTCACATACCATCTACATATCTGCATATGATATCTACATATATATTCCTGTATCCATTTGTGTGGGGTTGTGAGCATGCATAAGTAAATAAGGTTTCTCAAATAGAACATTCAATAACGACCGTGAAGCATCAGAGATCCGTCCCCCCAAGGAAGACAAAGGGGCAATCAGAACCCAAGACTCCAAGAAGGACCCCGAGCCCAGAGTCCCCAGGGCCACCTGAACAGGACGAGCCACTCACCCACTCCCCAGATCCGACCAAATGTGTCAATTCTACGCGAGTGAGGCAGCCGCAGGACCTTGCAACAAGTCCTCACTCCAGCCTACTCCATTAACGGGTCCTTTAACTTTTATCCTTGCACACGAGTATTACCCGATATGTCTCCAGATTAGTTAGGATTAAGGCTGAGACGAGGTAAATTCACCCAGACTGTTCACTGTCTCCGATCTGCAATGTCATATCCTCGTTTCACTCCGTAGATAGACCAACTTAGCAGTATGGAGTTAGATCATACCTCACAGAGAAACATGCATTAACGACAGCCTTTACCTCTTGTAGATAGCAATTGTTATCCGCCTGGTTAGCTTTGGAACCCAGGAAAATAAGGTTCCAGGATATTGTTTATCTCTTGTGGCTAATAAAACCATTCAAAACCTCCAGTGATATTGTTTTACTCTTTGAACCATCACTTAATTGTTGTTATCCTTGAACCAAGTTTCCCATCATTTAATATCACGTGACTCAATGAAAAAAAAATCAAAATTTGTACGTTTTATGTTTCTTTAATTAATAGATGCAGGGGGTAACAGCATAAGCACTTCTTACTACAGAAAAGATTTCATCAGGTTACATGACTTGCATTTAACGAGTTAAAAGATTCAACAACTCACCAAAGGTGTCTTCCACACGCTGGCCTTTGAGATATTTTCAGTCTTTAATTAAATTTGAGTTGTACTCCAATCAATAATTTGTATAATATCCAAAAATGTTGGTTTATTCTACAATAATCTGATTCCAATTAAATATGTTTAATCCATCCAGGTAATCTTGTTGTGTTCCGATTTGTGTTTTTATTTCTATCAGGAAAACTTGTTTTATAATCCCATCAGGAAATCTTGTTGTTTTTCTACAGAAAAACCTCCAGGTGATGCTTTTTGCACTCCAGTCAGAAGTCTGCACTCCAGCAGACTGGACAAATCTTTGTTTAATACCACCGGGAAGAGTTTGTGTTTTTAATCCTCCAAGAAACTTTGTTTTATAATCCCATCAGGAAATCTTGTTGTTTTTCTACAGAAAAACCTCCAGGTGATGCTGTTGCACTCCAGCAGACTGGACAAATCTTTGTTTAATCCCACTGCAAAACCTCAGGCCTCAGAGCACAGACCTGGAATCTTCCAAAATGTTGATACCGTGTACAAGACTCCCTCTAAATTCCTTTTATTCTGTTGCTGACAGAAAGGAAGAAATCCTTAATCTGGAGCCTAAAAATGGAACATAGTGTACTTACAGAAACAACTCGCCCGTTGCACTCTTGACTCTCTGCTTTAATTCATCAAAGCTTGTAGTTTTTTCCACAAGATTCTTGGTTCTGTCCAGTTGATGAGGTACTTTCAGCAGGATGGAGATAAAGAGTACACCGTGTTTTCTCAGTTCTCAGTCCAAGGCCAGTCAGCCTTCAGTGGGCAGATCCTACTCCGTGGTCAGACCGGGTGACCCGAAACAATAACTGATTTAATAGTTGAATTCAATCAAAAATAATTAGTTTGTTCCACAAAAAATCTTTTCAAATCAGGAGAAATCAGTTAATCCAAAATAATGTGAAAATATCCATTCATAGCTCCGTTGAACTGTCAAAAGGTCTTCTTGCAGCAGTAGGGAGGATAAAAAGAACTCTGTGTTATTTTCAGCTCAAACAAACTGATAACACTAGGCCCGTCTTCTTTCCATCGAGCAACCTCGCTTCGGGTGACTCAAAAGAGTATCTGATCATTTAATCCTTATGCAGAAGGAAGTTTTTTTGCTGTTTAATATAAATTTAGATGAACAAGAAATGGGAGCTTCCCCCTTACCCCTTCAAAGGTATAGCTCTTCAAAGAATTATTCCAGAAGCAAGGAAGAAAAATAAAACTCTTCAACTCAAACTGAGTTTGATCGCTTGTTACTCCACTCTGGAAGCTAATGTCCAAATTTGAAAAATTGGAAATAAATCTGTGCTGAGCAAAAGAGATTTCTCTGTTCTTCAAAAAAGGAAATCATCTTCAGATTTTCCAAGTCTTCAGTAAGGCTTCCAAAGGTCCAAGTCTTGTCCAGTAAATCCCAATGGTCTTTAAATCCTTTCAGGAACTTAGCAACTCAGCAAATTTCTCTTCTCAAACTTCATCCTTTATAGGGAAACTGGGCTTTTTTCTACTCCCCCTTGGGTAATTACATCACTTTGTTAGGTTCTGACTAGGCACTGGTGAGGTGAAGTCCACACCTCCTGTCCAACCCTCACCAAACAATGACATAATATTTTTCTCCTTCTCTTCAGCTCTCAGCCCCTCCCTTCCTGGTCAAACAAGTTTAAACTTTCACCTAGATTTCTTCAACCTTTACCTACATTTGTGGAAGAACAGCCCTTAGCGAGTTGTAAATCTTACAAAACATACATTAATCACATCATTATACTCACAATACTATAATCATACATCTTCAGTTAATTATATGATACACATTTCTTATAATCATTGCATGTCTGATTATTTTTGTTTTAGATAATAGATTTATTACTTTGCTGAAAGCTCTAAACCTTTTTTTACAGCAAAAACCAGCTCAAATCTGCAGTTGCTCCCTGCTAGTGAGAAGTTTGCATGTTCTTGTTTTGTGTGTGTGTATGTGTGTGTGTGTGTATGTCAGAGCTGCACCTTCCTTATCTGGCGAAAGCCCTCTGAGGCCTTCGCATGTGCACGTGTTTGGTTCTATGCGTGCTTGTGTGTGTGTGCGTGTGCATGCATGTGTGTTCGGTTGTGCGCACGCTGGTTTAGGAAGAGGCTGTGTGTTTAGGTAAATATGAGGCCTGATGTTCATATGGCTTCGTGTGTCTGCATCATGATTCAAAATGCTATGATTTTATCGCTATTCAATAAAAGATTACATTTATATGTTTGATCAGTTCTGTATGAGATTTAAATACCTTAAAAACTATTTTCTTTCTTCTTGATAAGAAGCCCAAGCTCTTTGTAACAACTCCTTGCAGCTTCTTATCTAGTTTTGACCCATATTTTCTGTATACATGTCCTGCTCCAGCGAGGATCTGTGTGTTTCCGTACTGATTTGTGCTTGCTTCTGGGCCTGTGAGTAAACATGTATGTGTGACCTTCGTGTGTGTGTGTTAATGTGAGGCCTGACTCAATCTTATATTTCTTATAGCACAGGGTTAACTGAAAATGCCATACAATAACTCAAAGACAGTTTACTAAAATACAAACAAAGCCTAAAAATAAAAAACACATGTCTTATATGTCTGCTTTTGAGTTTAAAATGCCACAAAAATTAAACTAATCTAGGGTCAAACACCAAGGGATAAAAAGTGTACCATCACACCCTGCTCTCAGCCCTGTGCCAAAGGCAACTTACCATGTGTGTGTATGTGTGTTGTAAATGTTTTGCAGCAGTATAAGTCTGTTTTCAACATAAAAGTCCTGCATACTTCGACATCCTCTCCTTGAAAACAGGCGGAACTACTCTAACAAGACCCTCAATACTCATCATGATCTTCTCGTCATCTGTGTCCACGCCATCTGGGACCCCGAGATGTCGTCGTCAGGTCACGTAGGATCCTTGGTGCCTCTCTCCTTGGTACCACTGGACCCTGGACTGCTGTGTGTTTCTTCTCAACCATCCATAATAGTGTAGTCATCCTGGTCGGTTCCACGTGTGCTACCCGGCTGAGGTGAGGTCATCCTCCTCAGGTCATCTCCTCAGGTCATCTCCGGAGATCTTGTAGTGGTCAATGATTCTTTGTTCTCCCTTGTTGATCGAGCATCAGGATCAGCATTCTCCCTGGCCTCAGACATCCTTCAGGCGAGTAGGCAGCATTGCCATCCACACCTACTGATGCGGTGGTGTTGCATTGGGTCTTCAAGAATCAAGTCAGACTCTGAGTCAATGGGATCAGCTACTGCTGGTCTGACTGGGATAGCGTCGTCAGGTTCTTCCGGCTTAGCTGGGCCGGTTGTATCAGGACATTGTAAATAAGTAGATAAGTGAAATAAGTAAATAAGAAAATAAGTAAATAAGTAAACTAAATTCTATATCCTAGCATGAGCAGGAAAGGGTTTTTAAGCGGTGTTGGCTAAAATGATCAATTTCTTTCTACTTTCGGAATCGGACCTCCTGGGTCATACTTTGGGACTTTGCTCAGTGGCGTTGATTCTGGCACCGTCTTGTGTTTTACGGTGTGGACAGTCTTGACTTTTGGTTAGGTTTTGATGTTCTCCAGTTCGGTTTCTTCTGATGGAAGGAGGGATTTTGTCACAGTCCAAATGAATATTACCCCAAAATTCCCAACGAGGGAGTATGGCTTGGCAGCTGTCGTCCTTCGGTGGGGCAGGATAAATCACTTCAGCCTGCCAATATCCTTAGTGGCATAATCCCATTAGTGGTCTACAGCCCCAATTGCAGTGCCATTCAGGGGGTTCATTGTCCAGATGAATCCAGTTACATCTCGTTGTCCTTTTTATGTTGTGATACAGGAGCATTATCTAGGTCACAATTCCTTCAGGCAAAATCAGTAGATTGATTACCTTGAAGTGGGGTTTGTCTGGCCCCGTTAGGTTCTCAGCTTCTACTGCAGACACCCATTCAGGGGTGTTTCCCAGCTGGTACATCCAAGCTGGATAGCCTGCTAGTCTTACTCTTTCCCAGGTCTTGGTATGATTTTCAACAGTTTCATTTCGGTCCCATGGCACGAAGATGTCTCTTTGCGTGGTGTCCCAGCAGGTCATGTTTGCATATTTGGATCTCCCATGGGAGACTTTTACATGCGTCAGGCTCCATGGTCTGATTCCGGCTTGATACAAAATAACCAACAACATAACTAAGCCTATTAACACTACGAATCCCCGCAGCAGGGTTCGTAGACAAGTTGCTTTATCCATTCTCATAATCCTTAAACAGTCCTTAGGTCGGTCAGGGGTCGCCATATCTTCATAGATTTGTGGTACATCTTCATAGATGTGTGGATCTTCTTCATTGATGTGTGGATCTGCATCGCTGTTTGAATCATCTCGACTTAGTCTACTTTCCAGACTTGTCATGTTGAGAGAGTTTCTTTTCAAAGACTTTGCTTCTTTTAGCTCTGGGCTCCCTCTTCGAGCGCCTGTGAGTTGTGGTCACTCGATCTTTGAGGAGCTCCAGATATAGTGGAGAGGGGTGTGGCCATCCAGGTTGCAGTCTTTACCACACCCACTTCCACCGAATCACCAGCCATTCGGTAGGTTCAGGCTGGGGTCCTTCCAGGTGCCATTTCTGTTGGGGTTTGGGTCCCCATTTCAATTTGATACTTATTCCTTTTATCGTCATGTAGACCACATTAAATATTCATGGTGAGGTTGGAGGACAAAGCTTAGGGTGAGATTTATACTGTGGCAGGTATGCTGGCTTCAGGTGATAATTTTCTTGAGGTTCATCAAAATGAGACTTTCTGGTATCTTTAGCGATCGGTCTTGAGTCTATTATGTCTTTCTCTGTTACTGCTGTTCTATGGGGTTCTGCATGCCGCATGGTATGAGCTGGTCAACCATCTGCCGGCGTTCCAGGTTGCCAAAGTGGTCACATTTGACTCTCACTGGGACCTGGCCCTCTTTTCCTTTCACACGTCCTTTGTACAGTTCCACGCAGAGAGGAGATGGGTGTGGCAATTCTGGTCTCAACCCTCTCCACACCCATTTCCATTGGTAGACCCCCCAACATGTAGGTTCAAGCTGGGGGCCTTGCAGCCCACAAAAAGGTTTGTCAGATGGGTCCTCACCTCTACGACGTTGTTCCTCCGCCTCCCACAGTCTCTGTCTGAACATTTCCATGGATGTTCTTCCATATTGCACATAGTGTTCACCTCTTTCTTCCAATGCTGTTACTATACTGACAAGTGGGTGACCTCTGTACGATACAGTCGTCCTGTAAGCCATTCGTATTGGGTACTCTTCCCAATTGTTGATGGGCGTGGAGACTCGATCACACAGCATTCGTAGGGGCAGCTCAGTGTTTTCAACCACTATTTTGTTTGGGTTCATTTCCCGGTTGTAGATGCTTATTTTCATGGCTCGGCTTGTTGTCCAAACCTCCAACTCCCCTATGGAGATTTCGTAGAAATGTGTTTGATGTGGCTCTCTGTAATTATGGCCCCATCAGATTTTGAATTGCATTCCAAGTACTTTTAAATAGGCAACATTGAAGATCCATGGTGTTCCCATTGGGCTGGGGTTATCTGGCATTCTCCATGAGTCTTTTGTTACTACGTAGTCAGGGATACACCTATGAGACCCTTTAGTTAGGTCTTTGCTCCTGTAGAACATTATACATGAGCAGTAGTAGTTTTTAGTTCTGTTAAAGTTCAAGGTGTAGTCTTTTTTGGGACGGTCTAACTTTACCAGTTCTTTCCGTACAATTAGAGCTGGTTGATACGGTCCTCTCCTGGATCGTTGAATCAGCAAATTCCACACATAAGTGGGTTCCCCGTCCTCTGAGTCCGAGTCATCGTAAAGCGGGTCTCTGTCCCAGGACCAGCATGTTTCGATGATTTTTGCAGATTTTATATTATCTCTCACTTTCCAGATATAATTTGGACACCTCACAATTTGATTTAATAATTCTCTACCTTTTCTTCTGCGATGAGATCCTTTGATGATTCTAGCGCCCCGTCGTTCAGTTTTTAGTTGTCCATTTCCTTGTTCGTGTGTTTCCATTTCCTCAGAAATGTCTTGCTGGCCCAAGCGTTCAGCACACTTAGCTTTTTCTCTGTTTTACTGGGTTGGAACTTTTCTGTGTCTTCTTTATTGTCTTCGATCATTTGTACCGTAGCTCCCACCGAGTACACTCCCTTGTATGGTGCCACGACCATCTGTACTGAGACTTTAATCCACTGGGTGGAGTCAGGTCTTATGGGCGTGTCTACCCTTTGTGCAGCTGTTCCGGGAATCTGCAGCATCCTCGTATGACAATTTACACTGTACATCACCACAGTCCCCTCCCATTCACAGGTACAATCTTCTGGGCCTCTTTCACTCAATTCCCATTGTGTGAAGATCATTACTCTTGGTAAAACTGTGGTCCTACTTTTCCCACAAATAAAGGCATCCACCTTTACTAGCTTCAGTTGCACTCCCGTACATCTTTTCTTTTCACCTCAGCTCTGAGGGGCTTATTTTTCATCTCTTTTTGTTTCTTCGCCTCAAGTTTGAGGGGCTTACAGTTTCATTCTATTTTTTTCTTCGGCTCAGGTTTGAGGGGCTTAACTTTTCCTGGCCCTTCCCACCAATGGGTAGGCCAGTAGGTTCCATGTTGACTTCACAGCTGTTTTGCAGCTTGTTCCACTTGATCTTTTTCATTTTACTGACAGATATCTTCTCTTGGCGTACTCCAAGGTCTTCAGAGCCCTACCTGCCCAAAGCTCTGAGGTTGTTGTCTTAAGATAACTCCCCCACATATAGTGGCCATTACACGATAGGGGAGCATGGTACTTGGTTCATATGCCATAATCCGGTTTCTGGTTTTGAATTAGCTAGAAATTGGCTTCAGTTGCTCTATTTCTTGGATTCCTTGCTTTGTTAACACAACCGTGTTTTTTGTTCAATATCTTCTTCACATTGTCTGTGGCGTTGTATTTTGGCTCTACTGCAACTGTTGATGGGTGATCCTGTGCTCTGACCCACACCTTTTGTCCAACCTCAAATGAAGTGTTGGAGGCTGGTTGTTCCTCTTTGACCTTGAGGCCTCGCTACTTTCCAGCGTGTTAAATTGACGTTGGTTAAGCTCCTCACCGGGGGAGGGTCTTCCAGCTCGACGCCTGTCATTCAAGGGTTGCCTTACTTCCACAGGTTTAGTGCTCCATTCTTTGGTATTTAGCGTTTTTAGCTATCCAATTTTTGCGCTAAACCTATGGTACTTTCTTCAACTTTGTTGGCTTGAGGCGTGGGGGGCAGTGAGAAAACGCATCACCCCAAAAGTCTGACACTAGTGATCCACTTGTACGTTGTGACAGTGTCCCATCATCAGCTCTTAGTTCCTTTGGAAAGCCCAACGACCCACAGAATTGTTTCAGCATGATAGCAACACCGTTGCTATTATTTTTCCTTACTATTAACAAGTGCCACCCGTGACACCTGTTAGTTTGTTCATCTACTCGGTACCCGTGCCGTCCTGAGGTTGTATTGACCAAATACCACACAGTCCTGCAGTACCTTGCGAATTTGCTGCATGGGAATCCAGAGCTCCTGACTCTCCAACTCCTCCTGTGTCCAGGTTTGTACGCCTGCATGACCTAGCTCTTCATGCACGTTACGCACAACCTCCAACACGTATTCTCTGTGGGACCCTCGGCTCGTCGGGGTTTTTTCCCACTTCTCGATCGACAAAACAATTTTTCTTTGTACAGAACGTCCACTTCTTCATTTCCCTACCAGTAGTTTCCTTCTTCTTGGTGTGGGACTTTTGGTGCTCTACCTCTAACTTTGTAGATTCAGCTTGATTTCGGCTATTTTCTTCCACAAATCATGGTGAGTCACCAGTTTTCCCTTAGTACTTTCAAATCCATTTCTTCCCCCTTCAATGAGGTATACGGTTTTTGAACCTAGGCCTCCGCAGTCGTGTTTGAATCTAGTTAAGGAAGCCAACTCAATGATTTGCTTCAACTTCTCTTTCCCATCCGGGGAGAATTCGCTCTCATACACTCTTTGTTCTGTTACTTCGGGGATATTTTCAGGTTTTTGTGCGGTCCTGTTTGCCAATTGAACCATATGGTGTCCGATTGTCTTTAGGTTTCTGCGGGTCATAGACACCTCTGCCAAAGAATCTATCAGGTAAGGTTTTCCATCTGCTTTGGCATAGATTTACCATCCCAATAAGCGTTATCTAGGGTGACCCGCAACCTTTCGGTCATTATTCAGCTGGCCCCCCATCTCTTCTCAGTCGGAATTCATGAAGGGCCTTTCTTTCATCAGGAGTCATCTTAGCATATTCTTTTGAGGGCACATAGTCGCCCCATCTTCGAAGAGTTGTGTTAACTGCTGGGGCTTGAAATCTTCCATGTAGTTGGTCCCCATTTTTTGGTTTTGACTGGGGTCTCGGGGGTCGTTCCTTACACCGTGGTCCTGGCTGTCTTTGATGCCCCTTGTGTTGATCATGTTGTTGTTGTTGAGCCCTATGGGCTGCTTTTTGCTTTCTTGGGTTTTGTTTCATCCCGTCTTTTCTCTTTTCATCCCAACACAGTTGTTCTAGGTCACCAGACTTTATTGCTTGATCGATCTTGAGGACCAAGGTCTCACCGGGCATCCCAATGAAGGTCACTTCTCTTGTCCTTCCCCTTACTACCACTCTTAGAGCCCCAACATCTCTTTCTCGAGGAACTGTTCGTCCGAGTCGATTCCAGACTGATGTGAGGTGTTGTCCTTGATCCATGCGTGCTCTCACCTGCTGAATTTGAGAATCCTCCGTCGTGGTAGTAGATACCAGCTCAGGCTTTGGTTCAGTTGGATCATTCATTTTGGACTGGTCCTCCAGTCCAACTGGTGCCACTTCTGTGGCCATTTGTCGTTTTTGTCGTCTCGAGTCGGTATGTTTTCAAAGCCGATTGACTTTATGTCCCTGATCCTGGGATGAAAACAGACCTGCTGCTAATCTTACTCCTGATCTGTGATCAGCAGACCATTAGTAAGCCCTATGTACCCTGCCCCACTGCTGTGGAGTTAAAAGGTACTCAACTGGTAGCTAGCCCAGTAATTACAACTCCTCCACCCTAGGAGTGTTGTGGTTTGGCGCTTGTCAGTCCACTGACGCACACTTTTGTCTCTTGAATTCTTTATTCTTCAAAAAATGCCCAATGTCGCATCGAGCCCACCCAGGCATGTTTAAATATGTCCATCCAGGGACTCGTTGGGTGTCACAACTCATCTCATCTACTCTAGGAGAGTTGTGGTTTGACACTGTTGGTCAGTCCACTGATGCACGCCTTGGTATCTTGAGTTCGTTATGCTTTAAGCACGTTGGGCGCCATGTCAATTCTACGCGAGTGAGGCAGCCGCAGGACCTTGTAACAAGTCCTCACTCCAGCCTACTCCATTAACGGGTCCTTTAACTTTTATCCTTGCACACGAGTATTACCCGATATGTCTCCAGATTAGTTAGGATTAAGGCTGAGACGAGGTAAATTCACCCAGACTGTTCACTGTCTCCGATCTGCAATGTCATATCCTCGTTTCACTCCGTAGATGGACCCACTTAGCAGTATGGAGTTAGATCATACCTCACGGAGAAACATGCATTAACGACAGCCTTTACCTCTTGTAGATATCAATTGTTATCCGCCTGGTTAGCTTTGGAACCCAGGAAAATAAGGTTCCAGGATATTGTTTATCTCTTGTGGCTAATAAAACCATTCAAAACCTCCAGTGATATTGTTTTACTCTTTGAACCATCACTTAATTGTTGTTATCCTTGAACCAAGTTTCCCATCATTTAATATCACGTGACTCAATGAAAAAAATCCAAATTTGTACGTTTTATGTTTCTTTAATTAATAGTTGCAGGGGTAACAGCATAAGCACTTCTTACTACAGAAAAGATTTCATCAGGTTACATGACTTGCATTTAACGAGTTAAAAGATTCAACAACTTACCAAAGGTGTCTTCCACACGCTGGCCTTTGAGATATTTTCAGTCTTTAATTAAATTTGAGTTGTACTCCAATCAATAATTTGTATAATCTCCAAAAATGTTGGTTTATTCTACAATAATCTGATTCCAATTAAATATGTTTAATCCATCCAGGTAATCTTGTTGTGTTCCAATTTGTGTTTTTATTTCCATCAGGAAAACTTGTTTTATAATCCCATCAGGAAATCTTGTTGTTTTTCTACATAAAAACCTCCAGGTGATGCTGTTACACTCCAGTCAGAAGTCTGCACTCCAGCAGACTGGACAAATCTTTGTTTAATCCCACCGGGAAGAGTTTGTGTTTTTAATCCTCCAGGAAACTTTGTTTTATAATCCCATCAGGAAATCTTGTTGTTTTTCTATAGAAAAACCTCCAGGTGATGCTGTTGCACTCCAGTCAGAAGTCTGCACTCCAGCAGACTGGACAAATCTTTGTTTAATCCCACCGGGAAGAGTTTGTGTTTTTAATCCTCCAAGAAACTTTGTTTTATAATCCCATCAGGAAATCTTGTTGTTTTTCTACAGAAAAACCTCCAGGTGATGCTGTTACACTCCAGCCGACTGGACAAATCTTTGTTTAATCCCACCGCAAAACCTCAGGCCTCAGAGCACAGACCTAGAATCTTCCAAAATTGTTGATACCGTGTACAAGACTCCCTCTAAATTCCTTTTATTCTGTTGCTGACAGAAAGGAAGAAATCCTTAATCCGGAGCCTAAAAATGGAACATAGTGTACTTACAGAAACAACTCGCCCGTTGCACTCTTGACTCTCTGCTTTAATTCATCAAAGCTTGTAGTTTTTTCCACAAGATTCTTGGTTCTGTCCAGTTGATGAGGTACTTTCAGCAGGATGGAGATAAAGAGTACACCGTGTTTTCTCAGTTCTCAGTCCAAGGCCAGTCAGCCTTCAGTGGACAGATCCTACTCCGTGGTCAGACCGGGTGACCCGAAACAATAACTGATTTAATAGTTGAATTCAATCAAAAATAATTTGTTTGTTCCACAAAAAATATTTTCAAATCAGGAGAAATCAGTTAATCCAAAATAATGTGAAAATATCCATTCATAGCTCAGTTGAACTGTCAAAAGGTCTTCTTGCAACAGCAGGGAGGATAAAAAGAACTCTGTGTTCTTTTTAGCTCAAACAAACTGATAACTTCTGGTGACTCAAAAGAGTATCTGATCATTTAATCCTTATGCAGAAGGAAGTTTTTTTGCTGTTTAATATAAATTTAGATGAACAAGAAATGGGAGCTTCCCCCTTACCCCTTCAAAGGTATAGCTCTTCAATGAATTATTCCAGAAGCAAGGAAGAAAAATAAAACTCTTCAACTCGAACTGAGTTTGATCGCTTGTTACTCCACTCTGGAAGCTAATGTCCAAATTTGAAAAATTGGAAATAAATCTGGGCTAAGCAAAAGAGATTTCTCTGTTCTTCAAAAAAGGAAATCATCTTCAGATTTTCCAAGTCTTCAGTAAGGCTTCAAAAGGTCCAAGTCTTGTCCAGTAAATCCCAATGGTCTTCAAAACCTTTCAGGAACTCAGCAACTCAGCAAATTTCTCTTCTCAAACTTCATCCTTTATAGGGAAACTGGGCTTTTTTCTACTCTCCCTTGGTTAATTACATCACTTTGTTAGGTTCTGACTGGGCATTGGTGAGGTGAAGTCCACACCTCCTGTCCAGCCCTCACCAAACAATGATATAATATTTTTCTCCTTCTCTTCAGCTCTCAGCCCCTCCCTTCCTGGTCAAACAAGTTTAAACTTTCATCCAGATTTCTTCAACCTTTACCTACATTTGTGGAAGAACAGCCCTTAGCGAGCTGTAAATCTTACAAAACATACATTAATCACATCATTATACTCACAATACTATAATCATACATCTTCAGTTAATTATATGATACACATTTCACATAATCATTGCATGTCTGATTATTTTTGTTTTAGATAATAGATTTATTACTTTGCTGAAAGCTCTAAACCTTTTTTTACAGCAAAAACCAGCTCAAATCTGCAGCTGCTCCCTGCTAGTGAGAAGTCTGCATGTTCTTGTTTTGTGTGTGTGTGTGTGTGTGTGTGTCAGAGCTGCACCTTCCTTATCTGGCGAAAGCCCTCTGAGGCCTTCGCATGTGCACGTGTTTGGTTCTATGCGTGCTTGTATGTGTTGCGTGTGCGTGCGTGTGTGTGCGGTTGTGCGCACGCTGGTTTAGGAAGAGGCTGTGTGTTTAGGTAAATATGAGGCCTGCTGTTCGTATGGCTTCGTGTATCTGCATCATGATTCAAAATGCTATGATTTTATCGCTATTCAATAAAAGATTACATTTATATGTTTGATCAGTTCTGTATGAGATTTAAATACCTTAAAAACTATTTTCTTTCTTCTTGATAAGAAGCCCAAGCTCTTTGTAACAACTCCTTGCAGCTTCTTATCTAGTTTTGACCCATATTTTCTGTATACATGTCCTGCTCCAGCGAGGATCTGTGTGTTTCCGTACTGATTTGTGCTTGCTTCTGGGCCTGTGAGTAAACATGTATGTGTGACCTTCGTGTTTGTGTGTTAATGTGAGGCCTGACTCAATCTTATATTTCTTATAGCACAGGGTTAACTGAAAATGCCATACAATAACTCAAAGACAGTTTACTAAAATACAAACAAAGCCTAAAAATAAAAACCCATGTCTTATATGTCTGCTTATGAGTTTAAAATGCCACAAAAATTAAACTAATCTAGGGTCAAACACCAAGGGATAAAAAGTGTACCATCACACCCTGCTCTCAGCCCTGTGCCAAAGGTAACTTACCATGTGTGTGTATATGTGTTGTAAATGTTTTGCAGCAGTATAAGTCTGTTTTCAACATAAAAGTCCTGCATACTTCGACAAAGGGGAGAACCGGAAGAGCCTTACCAGCGACTACACACAATGATCCCCCGGGACGAACAGCGACAAACTCACAGGCCCCCGCCAGAGCCCGTTGCACCGACTTAGCCCCAGGCCCGGACACCAAGGCCCGGGCCCTGAGGACGCCTACCCCTCAGGCCCAGACCTAACAGGACCAGAGGACCCAAGCCTCACCAGGTAGCCACGGCCGAGCCGACATACGCCCAAGCGCCCAACCCACTTAGCCTATCCTAACACAGTATCCTACATAATTATCAAAAAAGACATACATTTGGGAGCCATAATAAAGGGAAAAAAATAGTTCCAGTACCACTGGAAACTGCGTAACTCGGCTTTTCAAAATAAAAATTTCAATTTTTTTTTATGGGAGATGGGTGTAGTAACCACAAAACGTCGTAACTCGAGACCGTCGTAAGTCGAGGACTGTCTGTATTGTCACTACCCTTAAGGGCGAAGCTATCCACCTCTTTCATGAAAAGCTCATGTAGGCCTCCATGACAGTCCTGTGCCGCCCCCTCCCGGTTGTATACTTCCGGTGAGCTAACGCTCTAAGACAGAGGTGGTTGTTAGTAAGTGAGAGGCATTAGAGCAAAAGAAACATTCAGGTAATTTGTGCTGTAGCAGGAGGATTACACCATTAAATATGAGTTCGGGTTCAACTTGTGCTGTAGTTGGCTGTCACAACTGCTCAAGAAAACTTAAAGACGAGCTAGAAACGTATTGTTTTGAACATCAACAACTTCAAAAGGCCTGTGTGTGCCCAGCGCGGTACAAACTGCACTCCATGCCGAGGAACGAGGATCGAAAACGAGCGTGGCTGGCAGCTTTAAAACTGAAATACCCCCCGAAGAGAGTTTATGTTTGCTCCTTTCATTTTATTGATAAAAAGCCCACAGAGCAAAACCCAGACCCAGAGCTGTTTCTGGGCTATGACCGGGCCCCACCAAGGAAAAGGCGGCGGCTAATCCGGACCACTGTGAGCCAGACAGCTTCCAGCAACATCGACAAAACGGCCGAATCTGTTCACGGTGAGTGAAATTGTAAATGTGATTTGCCTCGTTTCACATTTTAATCATGCTCAGCTCTTATCTTATTTTTTACTGAATGATAGCCTACGGTGGATGGTGTTAGCATCAGTGCTAGCTGGTTGCGGTGTTAGCATCAGTGCTAGGTTTTTGCGGTCTTAGCATCAGAGCTCGTTGTTTGCGTAAAGTGTTATGCATAGATAGTCTGGATGTTATTAATTTAATTCCATAATCCTTTTATCAGTAAGAGAAAGTTATTAATTGGCAGCCAAATCCAAATCTTAAAGACAAAGTGGTTAGTAATTAACATCAGTAGCATGCTAACAGAGGTGAATGGAAAAATTAAGCTATCCACTTCACAAATACAAGCAAAACATTAAAAAAAAACATGGGGGAGATTAGCCCCCAGGACTGTAAATGTCTGAGGTTGTGTTAATGAAGAATATGGTGAGTTGTTATAGGCAGGTTATTTAAAACAGACGCAGCTGAAAAACAACCTCCATTTAAACTCTTGAAAAAAAAAGTACTTAAACGCAACCTAGCTCCAACAGATTTTTTTAAGGATGAAAAACTACAATCTAATCACAATATTTTGATATTATAACATAATTTGATGGGGCCTATGAACATTTTAGGGGGCTAAAGCCCCACTAAAAATGTCACAGCGCGGGTAACCCAGAGTAGTACAAGACCAGAAAGGACAAGATCCAATTATTAAATGAACCGTGATTATTATTTACAGTGTGGCCATTTACAATGTGTCATCTCCTGGAGATCATGGGTAAGAGAGTTGAGTCAAAGGAGTCCACTTGTTGCACACAATAATGCTTGCTTGTATTTTCATTACAGATGGATGTGAACCACCAGAGATCACCACAGACGGGTGCCAGGAGAACGGGCCACACAGGGTGGACAGGCGTGTGGCTGGAAGGCGAGGCACGGAGGACACGAACCAGGACCACGGGAGTCTGGAGCCAAACAGGTGTCAAGGAGACTGGAGGACTGTAGGCACAGAAAATGATGGTAAGTAACACTTGTACTGTCAAAGCCAAGTACCCCTTTACAGGTTCTGTTGTGCTGATTTGATTTTGTATTTTTGTGTTATGCAGAATGCACTCTGGATTCACCTTCAGTCATCCCAGACCAGGCGAGCATCTCCACACAACCTCCTAAGCCACATATGCACTCAGTCCACACACAGTGGGAGGTGCAAGGTGTCTGACAGAAAAGATGTCCAGGATAAGATGACTCAGTGTGATGAAGTATCATGTTTTCTTCTACAAAATGATGCAGACGCTTTGCTGTACACTGGTATAGCCTTAGAAACATTTAACAGTCTTGTGTCAGAGCTGGAAGATGACAACAATGAATTTGCAATGCCTGTATGAGATCAAGTCCTTATGACACTTATGAAATTAAAGACTAATCGTGTTCTGGGTGACCTAAGCCGCCAGTTTAATATATCACAGAGCAGGGCTAGCAAGATCATTTCATACTGGTTAGACAGACTTGAGGAACATTGACAACCATTAATTCCGTGGCTGAGTAAACAAAAAATTCAAGCTACTATGCCTGCAGCCTTCAAGAAGAACTTTCCGAACACTACATGTATTATAGACTGCAGTGAGAGCCTTTTGCAGAAACCCAAAAATCTGGCCTCAATAGGTGAATCGTACAGCCACTATTATTCACACAACACAATCAAATATTTGGTAGCTGTTGCACCATCAGGACTAATCATGTTTTTATCTGCGGCATATGGTGGTCGGTGTAGTGACAAATTTATCACAATGGACTCCGGAATATTAGATTACCTTAGACCTGGTGATGAAGTCATGGCAGACAGAGGTTTTACTATAAAAGACTTGCTCTTTGAGAGAAAAGTTAGATTAGTAATTCCTTCTTTCACCAAAAAAAAGAGACAGCTAACCGAGGAACAGGTAACATACACACGTCGCATTGCAAATGTAAGAATTCATATTGAAAGAGCAATCAGACGTTTGAAAGTTTACAAAATTTTATCTCAAACTGTTCCCATAAACATGGCTCCTAAAATAGACAAGATTTTGAGGATATGTGCAGCTCTAGTCAATTTGAGAGAGGATCTCATCCGGGACACAGAATAATTTTTATGTACAGATAGATTAGGGGTAAAAGGTATTTAGTCAGTCACCAATTGTGCAAGTTCACCCACTTAAAAAGATGAGAGAGACTTTTAATTGGCATCATAGGTAGACCTCAACTATGAGAGACAAAATGAGAAGAAAAAAAATGTGATAATCACATTGGTTGATATTTAAAGAATTTATTTGCAAGTAATGGTTGAAAATAAGTATTTGGTCACCTACAAAAGTTCATCGCAATACTTTGTACTTTATCGTTTGTTTTCAATGACAGAGATCAAACGGTTTCTGTAAGTCTTCTCAAGGTTGGCATCTCAATTACAGGCCTCTCTCCTCTCTGATTCTTCAGTTGGAGAACTTGCCCAATTGGTGACTGACTAAATAGTTTCCCCCACACACAGTTATTAGGGAGGACATACCATGATGCATGCACCAAAACCCAGGTAGGGAAATATTAAAACAAAAATAAATCTGATCCTCTTGACATTCTTAAAAGTGCTTTGCTTTTTTTTGCTTTTTTGGAATGTCCAGAGGACCATACTTAGCTTTTTTTTTTTATGTGGAGCAAATAATTTATATGCTTCTCTTTTGTATATATACTCTACACCATGAATGTTGTTGTTGAAAAGCTTATGTAATATTGTACGCCACACGGATTTCAGTTTCTGTTGGAATCCTGGCAAAAACCAATACAGATATGTTCCTGTCTTTGATTTTATACATCTACGTTATAATGTTTTGCTAGTTTTTGGATACTTTGTAAAAAAAAAAAAAATTTGTATTTCTCTCTTTTGTTTAATTATTGTTTAAGTAAATTCTACCTTTGCTGTTCATCATTGTTTAGTTTCAGCAGGTCGCTTATGTAAATGAGCTCAAGAGGCTCAATAAGATTTACCTGACTAAATAAAATGTTGAATGAATACTATCAACTGAAAAATTACTTTATTTTTTATTTTTAATTCAACCACAATGTAACAGGTTCTTCAAATGGCAACAAATGATTGTCTCAAAACATCAATGTACATATTTCATACTTTTTTTGGTCTTTGAAGAATGCAAAAAACAGACCTACTTTCTCATCAACTTGTTAATTAATTAACCAGCATGTGTTTAAACATTGCACATTTTACTTGTGACACTTTCTACAAATTTTCTAATGTCTGCTTTAATTCACAACACAGACTTGAACTCTTAACTATTTTAATGTCTGTCTGTTACATTCATATTTGTCCTTAAGGCCCAATGTGCATTACAGCTTGTGCGTTATCTTCAAGTATCTGTCATTTAACTGAAACCGTCCAGCAACGTACTCTTCCACAAGTCGAGGCAAGAAACATGTGAAGTAAAAGCCTCTCAACCGGTCAAGTTTTTCTTTAACAAATGCCTCATCATATTGCACTGTAAATGAAACATGCTCACTTGGTGTCCAGATGACAAGTCTGACAGTCTTTAGACGTGTGCAAAACAATGTTAACTGCACTTGCATGTAATAGCCTCTGCTACCTGTTTTCTGCAGCACAAGCGCTCCATCTACCATTTTGATGTTGCTGCATTTCTGCGAAAGCTGCTCAGTGAGTGAGGGATGCGTTGGTACAGGACATTTAATTTCTAGCAGCACATCTGAGTCAATGGGCCTCATGCACAAACCGTTCGTACGCACAGATATGTGCTTATCCTGTGCGTACGAGCGATTAAGGATCATTTGTGGCATCCAACAATGTTTTCGTATCCTAAGATTTTTTTCAGATACGAACAAAATGTACGTGTGGTCTGGACCTGTCGTATATTTTACGAGCAGTCGGTCCGCCGTTATCCAGATGGATTTCCATCACTAATCACTTATATTTCGTTATTTAGAAAATATTCTGAGTTTAAAAAGAATTAAATGCAACGACACAAATTTGTTAAATTAAAAGAAAGCGGCTTCAAACCCCCCCCCGCGCCCCACTCGACCACCGTGCGCCCCCGCGCGTGGTGTGGCACACGCCCCCCCACCCCGTGCCAACAGTGGGCACGGGGTCCCCCCGCGCCAGTGTCGGCATGCCCCCACGCCGCGCGACTGTCGAGCAGACACACACACACACACACACACACACACACACACAGCACCGCAGAGAGAGGGGAGAACAAAGCGAAACCAGCTTATTCATTCGTTTCATGTCATTTTTTATTTAAGCTGCCTGTTGACTGCGGGCGCACTGTCATCTGAGTGTGGATCATCGCGCGTCTTGCAGTAAGTCTGCTCCATCTCGCAGACTGTCCACCTGTCCGTGCTGCGGCGAGACGTTTGTTTGAAGCCATTTTCAGATCAAACCATTTATTCTTGATTTCTGATACTGTACGACCCACGGGACACACAGTATATGCACTACAATATTAATATGAGGTTAACTGTAGTTTCGAGACATTTTAAAATGCCTCTGTTCAAAAACACATCCGACACTTGTGGGGGGGGCAGCGGTGCGCTCCTCTGAATAAGTGAAACTAAATGTAACACAGTACACTACAATTAGAGATATTTGACCATCCGACACCTGCGGGGGGGTGGGGGGGGTGGGGGGTAGCCACAGCGCCACTGAGAGCAGAACTCCGAACGCGTGAAGTTCTCCTTTGAGATTGAATGAATGGACACTTCCTGCTGTCAGAAGGCAGGAAGCGTGGCCTTATATGGTGTTTTGAGGGGTGGAAAGTATGTAAATTACCTTCCCGCGAGCACGCGCAGGTGAGTAGAGCAGGTGGAATTCATCACCTTTAAGCAGCCCGTTTACACGCTTTTCCTGTGGATAGAAGACTTTGTTGGTTCTGACGTGGCATGTTCGTACGAACGCTTCGTACGAACAAAAGTAGTAGAAATTTAGGATAAGAATAAGAACATTTTCGTGCATGAGGGTCAATGACCCCATCAGGACTAGCGGAGAGCCATGGCTCCTGGATGCTGATAACAGCACCCATGTGACAGATGTTCAAGCCCTCTTCTTTCAGTTGATCACAAGCTTTGATCTCATTTTCTTTACCATAATTTGTGTCAAAATTACCATGAAAGGAGGGATACAGATGCTCAGATAAAAACTTGTCATTTTTTGTGGTAGCACGAACTGGAACTTTTTTTGCAGTGCTTGCTGTAAGTCTGATTTTTCTGCTGTTGTGCCACAAGTCAACCCTAACCCTAACCCTCAATTAACAGACTTTAAGTATTACTGCTCCTAATAAAAATATTAAGTTATTTACATCTCTGTTGTCATTTATTTTTTTCCTTTTCTGTAAATGTTATGCTGCCTTGCATCCGGTATGTAATTTAAAATAATATATATATGGTAATCTGTATATATATATATTTTTTTTTTGATATCCAAAACTTACTTTACCCAGGTGGACATCATTTCTTGATTTTATACATTTTACTTTCCTGTACAGAATTGTGAAGAGCCTTGCTGATTGTGAATTTGGTTTAATGTTTGATGACACTAGATCACAGGTTGCACAGTGCTCTGGCTTTCACATGTAAACAGGAAACATACAGGAAGCACAGCTTTCACCCAGTTCATTGATTCTGATTCAGTGATCTAAATATTCTGATATCCAGATAAGTGAGATACCTTCCACAGAATAGCTGCAACATGACTGCATGATTTCCCCAGTCCAGCAATGCAGGAACAGCCGACCGTTTCCACCACTCCACTGTCCCTGAGCATGGCCCATGCTAAGTGTTTAGCCTCAGCAACGCTCTGGCTCGGCTCAACAGCTGCTTTCAGAAAGATGAAGTTGCCTTGTTTCCTGAGCAACACTGTACCAATTTTATTGCTGTGGAGGTAATTATACGCCTCTTCCGCAATTCCTCACCATCGACGCCTTCAGAAAAAACAAGGTAATTAATAATGTCGATGTAGGTAATTCCGGGCCATAATTTCATGTCATCTACCCAGTCCGTGAGCAGTGAGGGGTGAGGCACAGTTAACATCTTATCTTCGCAGCTTCTTAAAACATCCTTGGAATGTATCCACCTCTTATGTGATGCCATTTACGGAACGTAAAGGAAACTTTTGTGTAAAAAAATAAAAATAAATCGCATGCAAGTATGTTACCCCACAATCGTAAACAACAGCGCGGGACCGCGGGTGGAAGTACACTCCCGGCTTCTGCTATGAATTATGGGTAGTGGCGGGAAATCGAAAATAAGGTGGATAGACCAGCAGACCAGACCAGCTAGCACCAGACTCACCTCATCACCAGATGAAGAGCATCTCAGAGTGACCGCAGCAGAAGTGAGAGGCAGTCTCAGAAAGATTAATCCTCATAAAGCAACCGGACCAGACAACATCCCAGGGAAAGTTCTGAAGGAATGTGCGGACCAGCTCTGTGAGGTGCTGGCTGACATCTTCACCACCTCACTTGCACTGGAGTCAGTTCCCACCTGCCTGAAGACCGCGACCATCATCCCAGTCCCAAAGAGCTCCACAGTGACTGGTCTGAATGACTATAGACCGGTGGCCCTCACCCCGATAGTCGCTAAATGTTTTGAGAAACTGGTCATGTCCCACATCAAGACAACCGTCAACATCAACGAGGACCCTCATCAATATGCATACCGTGAGAACCGATCAACAGAGGACGCCATCTCTTCCGTGGTCCACACTGCTCTCACCCACCTGGATCAGAAGGACTCATACGTGCGTCTGCTCTTTGTGGACTTCACATCTGCCTTCAACACCATGATCCCCCAAACTCTGATAGACAAACTATCCACACTTGGACTAAGCCCCTCCATTTGTAACTGGGTACTAGACTTCTTAACAGACAGACCACAGTCCGTGAAGATCCACAACTTCTCCTCCTCCACCATAACCCTCAGCACTGGCTCTCCTCAAGGATGTGTGCTGAGCCCTCTTCTGTTCACTCTGCTCACATATGATTGTACAGCCACACTTCCAGGCTGTCATATTGTTAAGTTTGCAGATGATACAGCGGTGGTGGGATGCATCACAAACAATGATGAGTCCAGCTACAGACAGGAGGTGGAACACCTGGAGAGCTGGTGCAAAGAGAATAATCTTCACATGAATGTGAAGAAGACAAAGGAGATGATTGTGGACTTCAGAAGGAACAAACACACCCACGCCCCACTGAACATAGGTGGATCTGCAGTGGAAGTGGTCTCCAGCTACAAATACTTGGGTGTACACTTGAATGATAACCTCAGCTGGAGCAACAACACCACCAGCCTGATCAAGAAAGGTCATCAGAGACTCTACTTCCTCAGACGGCTGAGACGAGCTGGTCTGAGCAGCCCAGTTCTCACCTCGTTCTACAGGTGTGCAGTGGAGAGCATCCTGTGCTCCAGCATCAACGTGTGGCATGGAGGCTGCACAGTTGCAGAGAGGAAAGCTCTACAGAGAGTGGTGAAGGCTGCACAGAAGTCTGTTGGAGTCAGTCTCCCCACCATCACAGACATTTACACCTCCAGATGCAGGAAAAGAGCCACCTGCATCATGAAAGACCTCACTCACCCAGCACACTCACTCTTTGCCCCACTCCCCTCAGGACGGAGGTTGAGGAGCATCAAATGTAGAACCACTAGACTGAGGAACAGCTTCTACCCTGAGGCTGTTAGACTCATGAATAAATAAAATAAAATAAACACTGCAAAATATCACATCATGCTGATGCTGATCTGTTTTCTTGTTGCTGTGTTCATCTGTGACCATCTGCTCATACAGACTCATGTTCGTGCTGCTGTTTATAATGATGTTTTTCCACTACATTAGGGCTTAGTGTATTACTAGTTGATGTTTTTCTTAGTTAATTCTAGATGTTATTACTGTTTTTCTCTTGCATTTGTTGTTGGATGTAACTGGGACCCCGTGTACATAATCTCGTTTTCATCACATGTACCACATGCGGTGCAAATGACAATAAAGACTCTCTGACTCTCTGACTCTGACTCTGATAGGAGAGGAAATATTTGAACCAGTCCAGGACAGTGTCACAGAGACCGACCTCCACATGAAGGCGGTGGAGGAGGATATTATGGTCCACAGTGTTGAAAGCTGCAGTGAGGTCAAGGAGGACAAGGATAAAGCCATTTAAAACAACCACAGCTGCAACAAAGTGCTGTACACATGAAATCAAGAACATTTAAACAAAAATATATATATAATTTTTTTTAAATTTCATAATTTTTATTAATTATGATGCTGTCGTAAAGTTGGAATGGCGTAAGTCGATGCCGTTGTAAGTCGGGGACCACCTGTACAGTATAAACGTCTATGAGTAGGAGCCCCATTACGCCCCCTAGCTTGTAGATATGATATCCTTCACGAGCGTTTGTATATATTTTTGTTTATGTAGTGTTCTGTAGATCTGTTTGTTTAAAAATAAAAATAAAAAATAAATAAAAAAGGAGCCCCCACTATGCACGTGACTTCGGCATTCCATTCGTTCTATGGGAGTGTTGCAACTCTCGCTCCTTTTATGCCCTTTCTATTACCACTTTTGAATCTGTGCTTTCTTATCTTTCTTATCGCCAGAGCCCTTCTGGTGATAAGAAAGATAAGATAAATGTACAGATTATATCGGATCCAAAAATCAGTAAAAGTAACAAATTACATATACATACATGTACATATGTTTTTATTCTATTTTTCCTTATTTTTATTGCACCTTTATGCCAAAGCAAGTTCCTAGTCAGTGAATTTTATTCTTTGACAATGGCAATAATAAACTGATTCTGATTCTGGTTCTGAAATTTTAGAGACAGTACCAGAAGAAAAGAGTTGATAATTTTGAGATTAAGGGTAGGACACACATTACTTAACAATACAATGTTTATGTTGGGGAAAAGGAACAATAGTAGATGTGAGGGATGTGGGGAGACAGAAAGTGTTGAACATGTTTTGATGGACTGTATTAAATATAAAGAGGACAGGGAGCGATTGAAAAGAAAAGTTAAAGAGGCCGGGAGAGTTTGGAGTTTAGGAGGAATTTTAAGAAATGAAGAGGATAAGGATAAGATAAAGGATGTCGGAGAAGCATTGTACTGTATAAGTAGGCCTAATTACAAAATATCAATAATAATTATAAGCAGAATCAGGGAAAGAGGCCATGTGTTACACACTCTTGCTCAGTAGGTTGCGGTATGCACCTGAAAGTTAATTGCCAATAAAATAAAAGAAGAAGAAGATAAGCATGAAAGAAACATAGATATCATATATACAGTATATAATGTCTATGGAAAGAAAGGTACTGTAGTCCTGATTCACACTCCTTACTGGTGGTGGCGGTAATGCACCAAATGTTGTTTCTAACCGCCATAAAAAAAACCAAGAAGAAGAAGAAGAAGAAGAATCCATCTATGAATGTCATAATAAGATTTGAGGAAGAAGGGGGAGTAAAGAAAATTGACCCACTTAAGCTAACAAACACACTTAAAGCACAAGTTGGAGAAATCAAATATGCTAAAATACTGAGAGACGGAAATCTTCTGATCGGGTGCAATACAGAAGCTCAGATGGAAAAAGCGAAGAAAATTGGATGGGTGTGCAAAATTAAAGTCAAAACAGTTGTAAGAGTAGGTGAAAAAAGAGATAATGGAAGTAGAGGAGTCATTGTAGGAGTACCTTTAAATGTAAACATGAAAGACCTGGTCGGGAATCTAAAGCAAAGAAATGAAGAAGTAAAAGGAGCAAGAAGAATGACTAGAGGTCCAGAGAAAGTTGAAACTGAAACTGTGCTGGTGGAATTTGAAACAAAAGATGTGCCAAAGGAAGTTTTCTTTGGCTTGATAAGATTTAGTGTTAGGGAATTTATACCTAAACCAGTGAGATGTTTCAACTGTCAGGGATTTGGACATATTGCTAAAGTGTGTAAAGGAAAAAGGAGATGTGCCCGATGTTCTGGGGATCATGAATATGGAAAATGTGGAGCTGGAGTCAAACCAAAATGCTGCAGCTGTGGAGGAGAGCATAGTGTTGCTTTCTGGGGGTGTGAAGTGATGAAGCAGCAAACAGTTGTGCAGAAAACAAAGGTCACGCAGAAAGTAACATATGCAGAAGCATGTAAAATGGTTGAAAAAGAGAAACCATACGGAAAACCAAAAATAGAAGAGAGAAAAATAGAAGAGAGAAAAATAGAAGAGAAACAAGTAATCCAAAAGGTTATGGAAATGGTTGAAAGAAAAATAGATGAAGAGAAGAAGAAGATGGTGACATTTATTGCAGGAGTAATAAATGCAACATCAGACGTGAAGTCCAAAACAGAAAGAATTCAAATCATTGTGAAGGCAGCATGTCATAGTCTAGATATGAAGAACATCAGATGGGAAGAAGTAAGGGAAGAGCTATGTAGCCAAACAAGTCAAGAAGGATCATGTGGTTAACTCTTATCACAATACTAATCCTACAGTGGAACGCAAGGAGTCTTTTGTCAAATGGTCAAGATTTTAAACAGTTTATTTATGAAGAGACAGAAAAACCTGACATAATCTGTATACAGGAAACATGGTTGAAGGCTTCTTTAGATTTTAGAGTTCATGGATATACTGCAGTTAGATTCGATAGGAAAAAAGGGAATGGAGGTGGGTGTCTTTCTCTGATTAAAGAAGGCATTCCGTATAAAATAATTGAAAGGAAAGGAGACTTAGAATATGTAGCAATTCAAATATGGATAGAAGGAAAAGAAATAATGATTATAAATTATTACAACCCGTGCAAAAAGATTGAATTAAGTGAACTTGAGGAGATAGGTATGAAAGGAAATATTATTTGGTGTGGAGACTTTAATGCCCATCATTCACTATGGGGGAGTGAGAAAATAGATTATAATGGTAATATATTAGAAGAATTTTTGGATGATAAAAATCTTGTATGTTTGAATAATGGAGCGAAGACAAGAATCGATATTAATTCTGGTAAAGAATCGGTATTAGATTTAACATTTGTATCTAGCTGCTTGGCTCCATTATGTGAATGGCAAGTAAGAAATAAATCATTTGGTAGTGATCATTATGTTATAGTCAGTAACATAAGGATGGGCCAGATCCAGATTCCTGAATTAGTGGGAGGTAAGTGGATATTTGAGAAAGCAAATTGGGAAAAATATAAGTATTTATGTGAAAGGAACCTTTTATGTGTTCAAAATGGTTGGAGTATTGAAAAAATGAGTAAAGAGATGAGTCATAGCATTTTAAAAGCTGCTGAGGAATCTATTCCAAAGACTTCAGGTAAAAATAGAAAAAAATTAGTTCCGTGGTGGAATACTGATTGTAAAACAGCAGTAAGAGAAAGAAATAAAGCATTTAAACTGGTCAAACGGTCCCATAATTTTCAACATCTAATTGAATATAAAAAAGCACAGGCAAAAGTAAGACGTACAATAAGAAGAGCAAAGAGAACTCATTGGAGAGACTTCTGTGATACAATTGGTAGTAGGACACAAATAGGGGAAGTTTGGGGTATGATCAAAAAAATGGGGGGGGACAGAAGAGACTGGAGTTATCCAGTACTTAATAAAAATAATCAAATAGCAATAACTGATAGAGACAAGGCTGATATTTTAGCGAACACTTTTGTTGAAATACATAGTGGGAAAAATTTATCAGATGATGACAAACAGAAAAGGGAGATAACTAAAAGAAGAAATGTAGAAGCTTTAAGAAGAAAAGAGAATATTAATCAAGATCTGATAAACTGTCCCTTCTCTATTGGAGAACTGAAAAGAGCTTTGGGAAAAACTAGGAACAGTGCTCCAGGGAAAGATGAGATATGTTATAATATGTTAAAAAATCTAAATGATGAAGGATTACATAAACTTTTAATGTTATTTAATAAGATATGGAGAGAAGGGCATTTACCATATAGATGGAAAGAAGCAATTATTATCCCAATTAAGAAACCTGGGAAAGATCACAGTAATCCTGTAAATTACAGACCTATTGCGTTAACCTCTAATATGTGTAAATTGATGGAAAGGATGGTGAACGAGAGATTGATGCATTATTTAGAGTCAAGAAACATCATTACACATCATCAGAGTGGGTTTCGTAGAGGAAGAGGAGCAATGGATCCTATTTTATGTTTAGAGGACGATGTTCGAAAAGCCCAGATAAATAAGGAAACTGTTGTTTCTGTGTTTTTTGATGTAGAAAAAGCATACGATATGTTATGGAGAGAAGGGTTAATGATTAAATTACATCAGGCAGGAATAGGTGGAAACATGTTTAATTGGTTAAAAGATTTTTTATGTGATAGAACTATTCAAGTTAAAATAGGATCATATTTATCACAGCAATATAAAATAGAAAATGGAACCCCTCAAGGAAGTGTGATAAGCCCTACACTATTTTCAGTTATGATTAATGACATTTTCAAAGACATATCTTTCAGTTATGGTAAATCCCTTTTTGCTGATGATGGAGCATTATGGAAAAGGGGGAGAAATGTGGAACATCTTATTTTAAAACTTCAGGAAGGGATAGATAAAGTAAGTGAGTGGGGAACAGAGTGGGGCTTCACATTTTCAGTTGAAAAGACAAAAGTCATGTTCTTCACAAATAGAAAGATTGGAGTTAAAAAGTTAAAATTATATGGAAGAGAGTTAGAAAGTGTTGATTATTTTCGGTTCTTGGGAGTAGTGTTTGATAAGAAATTAACTTGGAGAAATCACATAGAGCATATCATAGTGAAGAGTAAAAAGGTAATAAACATTATGAGGTGTTTAGCAGGGTTGACATGGGGTGCAAATTTTGAATCTCTTAAACATATTTATGTGTCACTAATCCGGTCAAGAATAGATTATGGGAGTGTGGTGTATGGATCAGCAGCTAAAACTCTATTAAGTAAATTAGATGTCATCCAAGCTAGAGCACTGAGAATTTGTTTAGGGGCAGTAAAATCAACTCCAGTATGTGCTCTACAAGTAGAAGCAGGAGAAATGCCAT
>JBBPBX010003277.1:58017-83638 GCA_038048925.1 Garcialebias charrua | reverse complement strand
ATGTCCCCATACAATGATGAAATTAGTTCTCTGCATTTAACCCATCACACCTGGGATACACCCAGGTGGAGCAGTGGGCAGCTACTGAGCGCCCGGGGAGCAATTTGGGATTAGGTGTCATGCTCAGATCTCCTGATGCATGCTCAATAATCCAGGTAGAAAAATCTAAAAAAAAAGTTAAGTCTGGTCCTCTGGACATTTTTTGACGTCATGCTCAGAGACACCACAACATGTGGGAATGGCTGGGAGTCGAACTACAACTTTCTGGTCCTACCTCGGCCCCCCGCTTCGTCTTTCATCCGAAAACCTCCATTCTGAGGCCTGCCAACCCTGATCCGTCTTATAAATAACCCTCCTTGATGTGGAATCCCCAGAAACTGGCTTTACACGTGCAAAAAATATGAGCTTTGAGCTTGAACACCGAGTTTCAGTTACGTCTGACGTCGTTGCTTTAACACCTGTCTCCATCAGCAGGTGACATCATTGTTGTCAGAATAATAACAGCAGAATATCCACAGACATCGTGAGTGGATCGAACCCGACTGTCATTGTCTTACATCAAACATGTGGTTTGTGTAAGACAAGTGTGCCCCCCCCCCCCCTCCACTGGCAGGGGTGTGTGACCTGAATATTGCTCTTTGGATTGTTGCTCATCCGCTGGGAAACCGGAGCTTTTGTGTTTGCCTACATGGGAAGATGATTTGAAGCTGACTGGTCCAGAACCGGTCGGTCCGGGTCTGTTGTGCACACACAACTCAGAACGGATGATTGACGGGTGTTCTACGGGGCGACGTCGGACCACAAAAAAATCGCCCAGCCAAGGCGGCTAACATCTACCATGGTAGAAATGTTCTCAGCACTTTTCTTGATCATTTAATGTTTATTTTATTTATTTTATTTATTCATTTCAAATTTTAAAACACAAAGACAATTTCAAATTTTTTTTAAACAATACATAAAATGAAAGGAAGCAGAAGAAGAAAAATTTCTTATCATATCTGCTCCTTCTTAAACAAAATCAATTCAATCAATTCAAACAATAATCATCTACGGTATACATAATACAGCAAAATACATAACTCATCAAAATTTACAGTTTAGAATTAATTTGATATTAATTAACTTATATGTATCTTTTCAACAAAATAGTTTAAATCTTTTTCTTAAATATAAACATTGACTTCACTTCTTTTACATCGTTTTCCAAACTATTCCATAGACCTATTACCTGTGTTGAAGTAGACCGACGCTTTAAACTGGTTCTATACTTTGGTTTTACAAAAATATCTATTCCCTTTAGATTATAACAACTTTTCCTTTTCACAAAATACATTTGAATGTTCAATGGTAATAAGTTATTTTGAGCTTTATACATGAGTATAAGAATATT
This sequence comes from Garcialebias charrua, assembly GCA_038048925.1. Taxonomy (NCBI): domain Eukaryota; kingdom Metazoa; phylum Chordata; class Actinopteri; order Cyprinodontiformes; family Rivulidae; genus Garcialebias; species Garcialebias charrua. The sequence continues at coordinate 82,248 of JBBPBX010003277.1, read as the reverse complement.
ATAGTCTACCAAATCATAAAACTTAAGTAATTTCAATTGGCAACACAAAATACTAGAAGGATGACAATAATGCTTTCTTGTTATAATTCTTACAGCTCTTTTTTGCAAAATAAAAATAGGCTTTGTTATGGTTTTACACACTGTTCCCCAAACATTAACACAATAAGTTAAATGCGGGACTATAATTGTATTATATAGCAAATACAAAGCATTATTATTCAATAAGTCCCTTACTCTATACAATACTGCATTGGACTTATATATTTTAGTTTTTACAAAATGTATATGCTGTTTCCATGACAGTAATGTAAAAATAAAAACATCAATCCCAACAGAACAAAACCGTTCTTATATTTTAAATGTGCTTTATTGATTTTTCTGCCGTCCTGTGAGAGTAGCGTATGAAGACTCGAACCAGACTTTTGTTTGTTCTGTGGGAATGAACGAAGCAGAAAAGATTCAAAGGAAACCACTGCTTTGCTTGAAGTAATTGTTTCGCTCTGACCTGTTTGTTCCTTTAATGTCGTCCCACACCAGAACACCTTTGTGTCCATTTTCTGTCCACATGCTTAATGTTATCTGCTCTGTGAAAAATTATGAAGTGCGTGCCGGACTCTAATCCGGTCCTTGTTTTTATAACTGTGCACTTATTAACGTTTGTCAGAGGAATATTAAGCAGGCTGAGCTGCCACGGTTCTTAATTCTTTTTCTTCTTCTGGTATTGACGTTTCCTCCTGTGTTTGCCCCTCAGGTTGTACGTTTCTCCGAAAAAGCGAGTGGCAGCTTCAGGTCCGGACTCTCCGTTGAAGTGGTGTCGGCAGGTTCTCGATCATCGCAGCCCGGAGACGGAAATCGCTTGTCGGACGCTGATCAACCGTTTGGATCAAAGTAGGCGTTAAACACATGCATCTGTTTTTTTATTTTATTTTGATCAGTGATCGTCAAATAATGGCCCTACAGGGTGGTGGGGGTTGTGTGGAGCTGTGGCACCCACCCACACTTTACTGGAGGATGCACAACAATGTGAGAAGGATTTAACAGTGTGTCGGGCTCTTTCAAATATTTTGTGTTTTGCTTATTTTGAAGAAACCCCAAAACATCAGCAATAACAAAAAGTCCAGTTTATATAACTTTGTAACGTTTAATTTACCAATTTATGAGGACTAAACTGTCTGACGGGCCCTTTATGTCAGTGAGATGCAGAACCTCCACCTTCCTCTTAAGGAAGGCTGTTTGTGTCCCATCAATTCTTCTTTGAAGGGGGAAAAAAAAAAGTGCAGGCTAAATGTTATTCTGTGTTTTAAATAGAATTTATTTCATGATGTCCAACACAAACTCATAGACACGTTTTATTCATTTGTTTGAAACTTTCACGTTTGCGATACGTTTTAACATTTATTATGATTTTTTTTTTTTAAATTGCCTCTCCTGCACACTGACCCAGACAAAATAACTTGCATGTTTCATTTTTAAAAATAAATACTGACAGGATTTATAGCAAGGGGGTGAAAATGCAGCTTTCAAAAGTCAATTAAAATATGTCTCCTTGTGACTCGGCTTTTGTGAATCCACTAAAATGATTCACTTGTGTTGATTAACAGCAAATGCTGTGTATAACAGCTCAAATATGCAGGTTTGAATAATGAGAGAAATTACATTTTCATCTGACACTAAACTTTATCTACAGGCTTGACATCTGTTAGACTGCAAACATCATCATCATTATTGTTATCAGTGGGAGGCACAGTTCAACTAATAGCAGAGCTAACTTTCCATGAAGCGGATTAGCATTTTCTCTAGCTTTGAAAACCTTTAGTGGAATAAGCTGCTAAATTTAAATCTGGTAAATTCAAGTCTGCCAATTTATTTTTCAAGACAGTTCTCTCCACCAAAAGTCATACAGGAGAATGGTGATTTACAGTGAGCTACGCAGAGCTAAGCACCACTCTGTGACATCACCAGCCTCGCAGGTCTTTTCCCTCCTCATATCTACTACAAACAGTCTGTGACTCGTGGTGTCAGTTTACAGCCAATAACAGAAACTTTAGCATGAACGTCAAACCAAAGCAGAACAGGAAAATAACACGAAAAACCCATTTTCACACTCAGAAACATCGTAAACAGAAACATTGCACACATTATTCCTACCCAGCATGCTTTGTAACACTTGCATTGTTCTGGGACGTGACTCTCTCACACATTTCACACATCTTTAATATAAACAAATTTATTACCGAGAGAATATTGATGATGACGCACAGCAACTTTTTAGTTAATTCATTATAATAAACGACACGAGGGAGATGTCCGACACACATTGAACGCGTCACTCTTCTTCAGCACAGCAGAGTTCTGCTCCACCTCTTCGGTCCCAGTGGACCAGCCTAATTTCTTAAAGCTCACCTCTGAACAGGACATGAACGCTTTACCTGTGATTTATGAATTATTTTAAATTGTGTTCTCTCACAACGTTGTCACATAATAATAATAATAATAATAATAATAATAATAAACTTTATTTACATGACAGACTGTCTTACAGCGACAGCAGTGTATGATCAAAGTTAGCATTTTAATAGTGGTTTAGCATTAGCAAAGCTAACTGTTTGTGAATTAGTGGTTAACAAAGTTAACTTTTGGATTAGCTGTACCCACACTGATTATTATTATTATTATTATTATTATTATTATTATTATTATTATTATTATTTAAAAAACAGACCCCCTTTCAGAGTCTTGTCAGAAATGCTCTGGTCCTGAGCACATGTTGGTGGTGACCCCTGATTGAGTTGAATCACCTTTTAGTCACCTTGTTTATTAGTAAACAACCAAAATGTCAAGCTTCTCCTTCAGCGTTTGTATAAATTAAGATTGTTTTTATGCATCTTGACATCTGTGTTTGCCTTTGTCACCAAACCTAACCCATTCACTGCACAGCTACTGTCAATCCCCTCACATTCTTATTTCCTGCTCACTTCCGCAGTGCATGTGCACACAGACATCTGTTGGCATGACAGAGCCTGAGCTGCAGCGGTCGCTGTGCGTGCACGTCTTTGTGTGGACAGAAGCTTGCATCTGATCCAATAAGCCTTATTGATAATTCATCGGGCTTGCAGCTTCAGCTTCCTGCGTGTTGCAGAACCTGAATGACAAAACTGTTCCCACCTTGGCTGAGTGACTGGTATAGCCACATGCTGGACTGGATTACCTTTCCTCCCTCCTGGTGCTGCTTTCCTCTCTAAAAGAAGGAACTTGGTGGCAAGAAGAAACTACACGTTTTTAAAAAGTGTACCGGCATTTTACAGTGTGTGCACGGCTTGATCTGCAAACTCTTACGTGTCTGTGTTATCACTAACTCTGACTTCATGTTGGGTCTTTGATCTCTCCTGTCCTGTTTCCTTGCAGCATCTCGGCGGAAGAACGTGCACAGCAGCACGTCAGAGGCGGGGTCAGTGAGCTCCGGCCAGATCTCTCCTGGGTACCACAAATCAACTAACAAACCCCTACTAACCTTTGGCAGCTCAGGTACGGCGTGACATTAACATGCAACAACTCATGTTGAAAGGAAGTTGCTCCGTTCACACGTGTGTATGTGTCCACTAAGGTTTTTTTTAAGGCTGGTAACTTTTCAGGACCTTGCTTGTACTTTTGCATGTTTACCCCAGTTTACTGTTTTCATGCGCACTACACACTTCATTTTACCAAGCGACTGTTTTATTATCTGGTACCACAGATACTAGTCAAATGGAGCTCAGAGAGAAGGTTCACATCTGCGCCACAGACAAGTTTTTTTTTTTTCATCAAAGCAGTTCATGTGTAGGACGACTGGTGCAAGAGCTGCTTTTTAACCGGTTCCATAAAATAACATCAAGGAACCAGTTTGCTGTTCCTCAGCAGACCAGTTCTTCATTTTGTTGCTTCAGTTGAAGAAATATCTTCAAATCACTATTTTGAGAGAAAAGAAAAGGAAAAAAAAACTTAAATGCTTGGGATGTTAGATGATGTCCTTTTAATCCCAGATTGTTTTTTACAGAACATTTTCTGTTTGTTTTAATCTACAGTAGCCCCTCGTTTATTGTGGGGGTTACGTTCCAGACCCCCGCCCTGCAATAGGTGAAAATCTGTGAAAGGGGGATGTTGTATTTATTTTAGTATATATATATATATATTAAGGCATTATAAACCCTTCCCACACTCTTGCAATGTTCTAAACTCTTAAACCTACATCATTTTAACAACATACGTACAGTACTGTATATGTAGCTACTAAATACTCACCAGCTCTGCAGAACAGCAGCAGCTTGGTTCTGTTTCGGTGTACCTACCCTGCCGGTTCTGGTCAGTTCCAGAGGGAGCGCCGGACCTAGGTGGGCTCTGGAAAGAGGCCGGACCTATGACGGCATACGTCAGAAGTCCTTTTGGGCCAGCTAGCAGCTCTCTGATTCGCTGAAGGGTCTGGAGGTCCGGTTCTGCTCCGGTTCTGGTTCAGTTCTTGGTGTGTTCCGTGCGGCTCTTTGCATCCGCAGGGTCACTGTATGAATAAGGACTGATTTTTTTTTCCAATCAGATCGAAACTTTCCTTCATCTGGGCAGGGCACAGTTGAATTCTGGGAAATGTAGTCCTTATGAGTGGCGATACAGTGTAGGCTTATTGAGAGAAAACTACAAAATGGCGGCGCTTGTCCGATGTATTTTATTTTTTCATTAACTTTTCACTGTACAGTATCCAGTACTGTCCCAATCACGTGAGTAATATTGAAGTTGACAATCATGTGTCGTATATATTTTATTATTATTATTGTACAATCTTACATTGAAAAACCGCAAAAAAAGTGAGTCTGCGAAAGTCAAACTGCGAAGTAGCGAGGGACTACTGTATTTGTGTGCAAGTCCCATCTTCCTTTTCTAGATAATGCAGATGATGAACAAACAGGTACTTAAAATGATTAAAAATTGCTTTGGTTAAATTAAAGTCAAACCCAACCATCTTTTATATCTATGGCACTTTAATGGTTTACATAAATCTCATCTGCTGGTTTAATTCAGAATTAAAATCTGTTTCGACACCATCTGCTGACGGTGATAACTTGACGGGTTTTTTTCCCTTCCAATTCTTTCAATTTCATACAAAGGAAATCTCATTTAATCTGGGTTGTGTGTTTCCAGTTAAATTAATTATTCTGAATTGATTATGTTTTTTTTACAACATGTATCATTCATAATGTCCGGTGTTAAAGAGGCTCATGATTGAAGCTTAATTTATCTTCACATCCAGTTTCTGTGTGTTTGTTGAGCTGTTTGCCCTGTGATTTATTTGTTCTGTGCATGTTTGAGTCTGCCACCTTGGATGTGCACAAAGAGAAGAAACTTGTGGAGATGTGTTCATGAGGAATGTGTTTTTTTTTTAAATCACTAACTGAACAATGAGGATTTGGGACTTTTTACGTCAGTGTTGGAGAGTGCTTACTATCTCTGCCTCTTGTAAAAAAGAGAAAAAAAATGTGACCAATATTTTTGTAGAGTTATGTACAGAAGAGGATTAGGGCTACGGTGCAATATTTTTTTCTTAATTTTGATAAAAAGTCAGAATTCTGAGATTAAAGTGAAATTTTTTTAGGAAAAAAGCCAGAATTCTGAGAAAAAGGTCAAAATTCGGAGATTAAAGTCAAAATTCTGGAGAAAGAAAAAGTCAGAATTCTGAGGAAAAGGTCAAAATTCAGAGAAAAAGGTCAAAATTCTGAGAAACGGGTCAGAATTCTGAGATTAAAGGAGACCACATGTAGGTCTTTAAAATTTGTATGTTATGTCTGTGTGCTATCTTGACAATATTAATTCATTTTAATACACAAAATAATTCTTAGATAATCAATTATACCCTTTTTAATTCTGCCATTTTTAACTTTCGTTTTGAACGACCGGTTTCTGATACAAGTTCTGAAGTCCACGCCCTTCAACGATCTGTTTACGCCCTCTGTAACAGCCAGTATCTGTAATGTGTTGTTGTTTTAAAATTAGCTCTTTTTTTATTACTCATTTGACTTACTGTTAGTGCTAGCTTAAGATAACTTACCGAAACCCGTCTGAGCGCGCCGCAATTTGCTGCTCCTTTTAGCATGAGACCACCCGAATCCGAAGCTAATGTTAGCTTGTTCCTCTTCCGGTGTTCGCCAGCTCCGCTCGTTGCACGCGGAGATTTTGGGAGTTATCGCTGTTCCAGTCAAGACAACACAAAGTTCACCAAGTGTCTCCCGTAAATTAATCCGTAAGGAGAAGGTCCTCGCTGCTGCGAGGCTGTACAGTTGAAGCTCCGCTCCATCCGCCAGAAGAGGGTCCCGTTGCCGCCGGTCCCTACGCCGGGGGTCCGCTCGTTTAATTTTTGCCGGCTGCGCGTTGGGAGCGATCGCAAATACACTAAAAATTGAACTAAAACATAAAAATAACAATTATACTTTATTTATAAAGCCATTTAAAAAAAACACAGCTGCAACAAAGTGCTGTACACATGAAATTAAGAACATATAAACAAAAGATGAGATGAAATCATGAAAAACAACAGTCATGTGTTTAATACAGAAGTGGGTTGAGCCTAACCAGGGGTTGCTAGGTGAGGGGCTGGACTCAGGTTGTGGTGGGTTGTCCTCTCGCTTGTGACGTCACATGCGAGCGTATTTTAAAACGAACCGTTTGTATCACAGTAAAATAAATCTACTTAGAGTAAATAAACCACTGGGTGCATTTTTTTGGCACAAGGACTGTTTTTTTATGAAGTAAATACCCAAAGTTGAGTAAAAAAAACATTAAAAAGTGAATTTTGCAAGTGTGGTCCCCTTTAAAATCAGAATTCTGAGATTAAAATCAGAATTCTGAGTTTGAAGTCAGAATTCAAGGGACGGGTGTTGTGAATTAGCTTTGCCTATATCCAAGATTTCATCTTCCTGGGAGCCAAAATTGACCGAAACGGCGAATCCGGACCAGAGATCAAAAAGCGGATTGCACTCGGCCAGGCCGCAATGCAAGGAATGGATAAAGTCTGGAAGAGCAAGGACGTGAGCATTGCGATGAAAACGAGACTCGTCAACGCCATTGTCTTTCCCATAGCAACATATGGATGTGAAAGCTGGACAATCAGGAAAGCGGAAAGAAGAAAAATCAACGCTTTTGAACTCTGGTGTTGGAGAAGACTACTGCGCATACCCTGGACATCGCGGACAACAAACAAGATTGTCCTGGACCGTATCAAATGGTAAATGGAGCTTATTTATATAGCGCTTTCCAGCCCCCTGTGAGGAGCCCCAAAGCGCTTTACAATACCAGCCATCCACCCATTCATTCAGACATTCATACACCGGTAGTGGTAGCCTGCCTTGCAAGGCGCCATCCAGACCTACCGGGAGCAACTCGGGGTTAAGTGTCTTGCCCAGGGACACAACGACACATGGTGGGCGGATGCGGGATTCGAACCTCCAACCTTCCGATCAGGGGTCGACTGCCATTACCACTACACCACGGCCGCCCGTATCAAGGCGAAAATGTCGCTTGAGGGCAAAATCGTCGAACAGCAACTGTCCTTTTTCGGCCACGTTATGCGCGCAAATTCACTGGAGACTTCGATGATGCTGGGCAAAGTGAGCGGGACGAGAAGAAGAGGACGGCCAAGAACACGCTGGCTTGATACAATCACATCGGCCACCAGCAAGACGATCGCAGAACTCAAAGTAATCGTAGAGGACAGGAACGCATGGAGAGGACAGATCCATAAAGTGGCCGAAAGTCGACTTCGACTAAATGGCTAATCATCATCATATACACTGTGATGCAGGCATTAGATTGTTTTGATCTATGTTTCTTGTATCTGTCCCTATCAAATAAACAATAAATAAATTCTGAGATTAGAGCCAGAATTCTGACTTTTTCTGAAATTCTATCTTTAATCTCATAATTCTGATTTTTTTTCTTCTCAAAATTAAGGGGGAATAAATTATTGCACCGTGGCCCTATTCCTCTTCCGTAGTTATGTGAGATTTTGCTTGTGCCCTGTTTAAACAGATCCCTTTAATTTCAGGCGTCACAGGTGCACAGTCGACCCTCAGCTCCCAGTCGTCCATAGACAGTGAGCTCAGCACGTCGGATGACTCCATCTCTATGGGCTACAAGCTCCAGGATCTCACTGATGTTCAGATCATGGCTCGCCTGCAAGAAGAGAGTGAGTTCATGTCTCACAGTGTCGTCTTTAAACGATGAGCAGCAGTCTGTGTGGAGAAAGAGCTTTGACACGACTCTGTGTAGAGGCAGCTTTTGTTTCAGGGTTGATGTTGTGTGTGTGTGACAGGTTTGAGGCAGGATTGTGCATCCAGCTCCGCGTCTGCATCCCGCCGCAGCTCCACGACGTCGCTGCACTCCCTGCGGCGGGGCGGTACCTACAGCGACCAGGAGTTTGACACGTACAGCCTGGAAGACGAAGAGGATGAGCTCGGCTCCGCGCCTCAGCGTCGACGTCGCTTCACTCCTTCGCCTCTAGGCTCGCCTCGGTGCCTCTCCCCTTCCACCTCCAACCACGGTCAGGAGTCCGGCAGCCGACTCGCTGCGCCACGCGCACGAGCGCCCAGGCGGTCTCTTCAGGGCCCCAGTGCAGAGCTGCTCAAATTTGCCAAGAGTGAAGGTAGAACTGACAGAGTAATATCCAGTGGCGGAGCTAGACTTTTATTGCTGGGGGGGCCGAGGGGGGGCCAAGGCTATCGGTAAGGGGTCCACTTACAGTGGTAAAAATGGACTTGTCCCAACTTTTTGGGGATTTGTTGACGCTATGAAATTTTGAAACAACATATTTTCCCCTTAAAATGATACATTCTCTCAGTTTAAACTTTTGATCTGTGATCTAAATATTTTTAAGTTTAGAAATCAAGTCTTTTTATTTATTTATTATTTATTTAAATTTTATTCATTTCATTAAAATCAAGTAACAACTCAAAAAATAAAAAAACATACATTCAAAATAAAATGAAAGGCAGCAGATGAAGAATAATCTTATAATCTCTGCCCCTTTTTACCCAAAGATACTCACAACAATAATTTACCAAAGAACAAAGTTAACTACATCACCAAATTAAAGACTACATCAACTCAAGCAACGATTCATATAAATTCTTATGCTAGTTTTTCATATTCTTTCAAAAAAATCACTTTTAACAATCTCTTAAATATATACCGAGCTCTGGCTGTTTTAACATTTTCTTCCAGACCATTCCACAATCTTATTCCCTGAATTATTGTACACCGCTCCTTCAAACTGGTATGAAAACAAGTCTTCAACAAACATTTCTGTCCCTTTAAGAAAATAAACAACATAAACTTTTTCTAAACAGCTTTAGTGTTTGACTTTGTCCACACTCATAAAACACACAATGAAGTACAAAAAAAAATGGGGGGGGGGGAAATCTGGGGGGGCCAATCTGATGGCCCCCTCTAGCTCCGCCACTGGTAATATCTAAAGTTTTAAAAGCACAGAGATGATCTGTTTTCTGTTTGTTCAATTCATTGTTTGGTGTGTGTGTGGTTCCAGAGGAGTTGAGGCACAGCATGCCTAATCTGGCCCCGCGCACCAGCCTGCGCTCCTTGGAGGCTATCAGAAACAGCCGCAGCATGGAGGCTAACCTCCAGAGCTCTGGCAGCCGCATGTCTCACCTGCCCCACTCCCCCTCCACAGGTAACCCCGCCCTCCTACCCTGAACACCTCTCCCCAAAAAGACCACACATAACATGCTCTCTGCATTTAGCCTCGACTGACACTTGATCCTTTCACCTGCTTTTTAAAGATCTAGTTCAGAAATGTTCACGTGAGGTTCTGTAGAAAGGTGGTGAACAGTTAATATCCTACCTGCTGTAGATGGCTCTTTGAACAACCTGTTTGAAGGAATCTAGTTTAATTCAGATGGGAGTGATGAGCTAACAGTTCATTTGAGCAGGGCAAAGGCTAATTGGATTACTGACATGGTAAAAATTATAAAAACTTTGTTGCAGTTCTTCTGAACGTTGTTTCATAAATGTTATAAAATATATTTCTGCTGCAAGTGTCCCCCAGCACTATTTGTGTTAGCAGAAAAACACGTGGAATTCTCCGGAAATAATTGTGTAATACAAAATGTAAGTCAAAGTCAACTTTATTGTCAGAACTGCAATATGTACAGGACATACACAGGATTGAAATTGCGTTTCTCTCAGTCCCTCGGTGCAACAGTAACCATTTAAACACTAAAACACTGAAACATTTAATAAACATAAGCATAAAATAGTAAAAGTGTAACACTGTCCTGAGTTTTTGCATAGTAGTATAAAAGTATGAAAATTTACACCAACACTAAAACACTAAACATTTAATGAACATAAGCATAAAATGAAATAATAAAAGTGTAATACTGTCCTGAGTTTTTGCATAGTAGTATAAAAAAGTATAAAAAGTATATCTATAAAATAAACTGAAGGTTCTAGCATTGACATTTGCAAAGAGTGGCAAAGCAGCATATGAGTTAATGTACACAGTATATGTATGAGGTAGTTGATGTTGGTATAGAGGCAAAGTGGCATATGCAGTAAGGCACATTGGGCATCCTTAAATAAGGCTGGTCAGAGAATACTGTATATGTATCAGCAGTAGTGTAGATATAAAAGTAGTGTAAATGTAAACAGTAGTAATAAATGTAAACAGTATTAATAAATGTAAACAGTGAATGTAAACAGTAGTATGACTATAGGCAGTAATGTAATACAAACATTAGTGCAAATATGAGAAGTAGTGCAAACTGAATGAGCACATGACCGAGAGTTTAGTGAATAACCCGTTTGATGACACAGGGTCCAGTGTTAAAAACTTTGTGTTGAGTGGTAATGTGTGAGAAAGTTTTTTGTGTTAAGGCAGTTCAAATGGGAGGGGAGGCAGAGCAGGCAGAGTGTTTAGCATCCTGACTGCCTGATGAACAGAGCTGTCTCTCAGTCTGCTGGTTCGAGCCTGGAGACTCCTCAGTCTCCTCCCTGATGGCAGCAGTCTAAAGCGGCTGTGTAGTGGGTGTGTGGGATCACCTGCCATGCAGAGGGCTTTCCGAGTGAGGCGTTTGCTGTGTAAGTCCTGCAGTGAGGGCAAGGAGGTGCCGACGATCTTCTCAGCTGCTCTCACGATGCGCTGGAGGCTCTTGCGGCATGATGCAGTACATGCACCAAACCACACCGTGATGCAGCTGGTCAGGACACTTTCTATGGCACCCCTGTAGAAGGTGCACATGATGGGGGTTGAAGCTCCAGCCCTTTTCAGCTTGCGGAGAAAGTAGAGGCGCTGGTGAGCCTTCTTGGCCAGTGCTGCAGTGTTCCTGCTCCAGGACAGGTCCTTCGAGACGTGCACTCCCAGGAACTTGGTGCTGTCCACTCTCTCCACTGTGGTGCTGTTGATGGTCAGAGGGGCATGTTGTGCATCCCTCTTCCTGAAGTCCACGACAATCTCCTTTGTCTTCTCCACGTTGAGAGTGAGATTGTTGTGTCCGCACCACAAGGCCAGGCGGCTCACCTCGTTCCTGTAGTCCGTCTCATCGTTGTTGCTGATGAGACCTACCACTGTTGTGTCGTCCGCAAACTTGATGAAGTGGTTGGAGCTGTATGATGGTGTGCAGTCGTGTGTTAGCAGGGTGAATAGAAGGGGGCTCAGCACACATCCTTGTGGGGCCCCTGTGTTCAATGTGATGGTGCTAGATGTGTTACTCCCAATCCGTACTGTCTGTGGTCTCCCGGTCAGGAAGTCTAGCAGCCAGTTACACATTAGCCGTGTTTCCATCAAGGTTTCTAGATGCGCATTTTGAAGTATCGCAGCAGAAAAGCTTAATGGAAACGGCAAAATCCGAATTTACTTCCTCAAATTCGCCAAAAAGTTTATACGCTCGCTTGAGGTGGTTTTTGGGATCTTCGAAAATGAGCAGATGCGCAAAACGACAGATGGAAACAGATTTTCCGACTCAGTTCTGCCGTAGCGAACATTCACGTCACGTGACGTTCAGCTGTTTCCGCTCCGGACAACATGTAACATCGCTAAAACTAGTTGGCATGACAGAATAAATACAACTTGCCCGATAGCAACACGTACCTGAAATATTCTCTCCATTTTGACGAGATGTGTGGCCGGGTTCTGTTTTCAACCGCTACTTCCTGTTTACTGTAGACATGCGCAGTGCTGACGTAATGACGCTGTGCGTGGCTTGGTAGATGCGCTACAAGCCAGTAGATGGAAACACTTCTGCTTCGCATTAATTTGTATTTACATATTTGTGAGATTTCAAAAATTAGCTCAAAATTCGAAATGAAAATGGATGGAAACACGGTTATTGAGGTGTTCAGCCCCAGACTGTCCAGTTTATGGATGAGCTGTTGGGGGATGATGGTGTTGAATGCCGAGCTGAAGTCGATGAACAGCATTCTAACATAAGAGTCCTTCGTGTCCAGATGTGTGAGAGCTGTGTGGAGGGCAGAGGAGATGGCATCGTCGGTTGAGCGATTAGGTCGGTATGCAAATTGGAAGGGATCCAGGGAGGCAGGGAGGACAGATGTGATGCTTTTCATGACTAGCCGTTCAAAGCACTTCATCAGGATGGGGGTGAGTGCTACTGGGCGATAGTCATTGAGGCATGCGGGCGTTGCCTTCTTTGGGACAGGGATGATGGTGGTGGCTTTGAAACAGGTGGGGACGATGGCCTGGCTCAGTGAGATGTTAAAGATGTCCGTGAAGACCGCTGCGAGTTCCCCTGCACAGTCCTTCAGCACACGACCAGGTATGTTGTCAGGACCAGAGGCCTTCCGGGCGTTAATCTTGATGAATGATCGCCTTACGCTGTCTGAGGACAGCGTCAGCACCTGGCCATCAGGAGAGGGGGGAGTTTATGTGCAGGTGTGCTGTTACTTGCCTCAAACCGAGCAAAGAACTCATTCAGTTCATTCAGCGTAGAGGTTGAGCTGTCACAGGTCTGGGGGGATGGTTTGTAGTTTGTGATGGTCTGTATTCCCTGCCACAGACTGCGTGTATCCTTGCTGTCCTTGAAACGGTGAGCTATTTTCCTGGAATACTGCTTCTTGGCCTTTCTGATGCCCCGGGCCAGGTTCTTTCTGGCTGCCCTCAGGCCCACCTGATCTCCCGCTTTGAAGGCAGCATTCCTGGCTTTCAGGAGTCTGTAAACCTCAGCTGTCAGCCATGGCTTCTGATTAGCCCGAACAGTGATGGTTTTGAGGTTGGTAACATCATCAATGCACTTGGTGATGTATGAACATACATTGTCAAAAGTCAAAGTCAACTTTATTGTCAGATCTGCAATATGTACTGTACAGGACATACACAGGACCGAAATTGCGTTTCTCTCAGTCCCTCGGTGCAACAGTAAACATCTAAACATTGAAACACTAAAACATATAATAATTGACATAAGCATAAAATAGTAAAACTAACACTGTCCTGAGTTTTTTGCATAGTGGAATAAGAGTATGAAAATTTACACCAACTCTAAAACTAAAACATTAAACATTTAATGAACATAATACTGTCCTGAGTTTTTGCATACTAGTATAAAAAAAAGAGTATAAAAAGTATAACTAAAATAAACTAAAGGTTTCTAGCATTGACATTTGCAAAGTGGCAAAGCAGCGTATGAGTTAATGTACACAGTATATGTATGAGGTAGTAGTTGATGTTGTTATAGAGGCAAAAAGTGGCATATGCAGTAAGGCACATTGGGCATCCCTAAATAAGACCGTTCAGAGCACATTGTATATGTATCAGCAGTGGTGTAGATATTAGAGTAGTGTAAATGTAAACAGTAGTAGTTACATGTAAGCAGTAGTAATAAAAGTAAACAGTATTAATAAATGTAAACAGAGAATGTAAACAGTATTATGATTATAGGCAGTGATGTAATACAAACATTAGTGCAAGTATGAGAAGTAGTGCAAACTGTATGAGCACATGACCGAGAGCTTAGTGAATAAACCGTTTGATGACACAGAGTCCAGTGTTAAAATCTTTGTGTTGTGTGGTAATGTGTGAGAAAGTTTTAGTGTTAAGGCAGTTCAAATGGGAGGGGGGGCAGAGCAGGCAGAGTGTTTAGCATCCTGACTGCCTGATGAACAGAGCTGTCTCTCAGTCTGCTGGTTCGAGCCTGGAGACTCCTCAGTCTCCTCCCTGATGGCAGCAGTCTGAAGCGGCTGTGTAGTGGGTGTGTGGGATCACCTGCCATGCGGTGGGCTTTCCGAGTGAGGCGTTTGCTGTGTAAGTCCTGCAGTGAGGGGAAGGAGGTGCCGACTATCTTCTCAGCTGCTCTCACAATGCGCTGGAGGCTCTTGCGGCAGGATGCAGTACATGCACCAAACCACACAGTGATGCAGCTGGTCAGGACACTTTCTATGGCACCTCTGTAGAAGGTGCTCATGATGGGGGTTGAAGCTCCAGCCCTTTTCAGCTTGCGGAGAAAGTAGAGACGCTGGTGAGCCTTCTTTGCCAGTGCTGCAGTGTTCCTGCTCCAGGACAGGTCCTTTGAGACGTGCACTCCCAGGAACTTGGTGCTGTCTACTCTCTCCACTGCGGTGCTGTTGATGGTCAGAGGGGCATGTTGGGCATCCTTCTTCCTGAAGTCCACAACAATCTCCTTTGTCTTCTCCACGTTGAGAGTGAGATTGTTGTGTCCGCACCACAAGGCCAGGCGGCTCACCTCGTTCCTGTAGTCCGTCTCATCGTTGTTGCTGATGAGACCCACCACTGTTGTGTCGTCCGCAAACTTGATGAAGTGGTTGGAGCTGTATGATGGTGTGCAGTCGTGTGTTAGCAGGGTGAATAGAAGGGGGCTCAGTACACATCCTTGTGGGGCCCCTGTGTTCAATGTGATGGTGCTAGATGTGTTACTCCCGACTCGTACTGTCTGTGGTCTCCCAGTCAGGAAGTCTAGCAGCCAGTTACACATTGAGGTATTCAGCCCCAGACTGTCCAGTTTAAGGATGAGCTGTTGGGGGATGATGGTGTTGAATGCCGAGCTGAAGTCGATGAACAACATTCTAACATAGGAGTCCTTCGTGTCCAGATGTGTGAGAGCTGTGTGAAGGGCAGAGGAGATGGCATCGTCGGTTGAGCGATTAGGTCGGTATGCAAATTGGAAGGGATCCAGGGAGTCAGGGAGGACAGATGTGATGCTTTTCATGACTAGCCGTTCAAAGCACTTCATCAGGATGGGGGTGAGTGCTACTGGGCGATAGTCATTGAGGCATGCGGGCGTTGCCTTCTTTGGGACAGGGATGATGGTGGTGGCTTTGAAACAGGTGGGGACGATGGCCTGGCTCAGTGAGATGTCTGAGTACTCCTGGAGACATTGTCTGAGTACTCCTGGAGACATGTGTTGTTGTTTGTGGTAGCAGCTTCTTTGAACATATCTGTGGTGTCAAAACAGTCCTGGAGTGCCTCTGAAGACCCCTCTGGCCACACTCGTATCTGCTTGCGGACTGGTTTTGTGACTTTCACCAGTGGCCTGTATGCTGGCTTTAGCATAACACAGATATGGTCAGAAGCACCAATGTGGGGGAGGGGGAGGGCTCTGTAGGCATTTTTCATGGTGGTGTAAACTTGGTCCAGTGTATTGTTTCCTCTTGTTGCAAAGTTTATGTTTCTGTATGTTTTTGGAAATACACTCTTTAAATCTGCTTGGTTGAAATCACCAGCCGTGATGAGAAAAGCATCAGGGTGGGCTGTTTGCTGCTCACTGATGTGCAGATATAGTTCATTCAGTGCCTCACCTCTAACTTTGCTGTTGGAGCTTGGAGGAATATATACAGCAACAATCATAACAGCTGTAAATTCCCTCGGTAAATAAAACGGTCTGCGAGGACTTCCGGCTGAATGGCGGTGGGATAAGTTGTGTTCAGGTGCGCTCCTGCGGAACTGGCCTGTTTTCCAACTAATGCCTGGCACTTTCTTCCGATTTTGACCGCAAACAATAGACAACTTACACATTCAACGCATATCTCCTGTTCGATCGCCAAAATGCCACCAAAGCCTGCTAAAGGAGCTAAAGGAGTAAGTTCGATCGAAGCTCACCTGTGGCCTGCTCCTCGTGTCGGAACCTCGAGCTGTCCTGGGTCACCTCCTCCGTCTAAAGCAGCAGCTGCCGCTACAGTTTGTGACGTCGGCAGCCTCAAACAGGAGCTGCTGGTGGCTCTCCGAGAGGACTTTACTGCTATAATTAAAGCAGAATTCCAAGCCGCTCTGGGTGAAAGTCTCTCGTCGATCAACGCCGAGCTGTCCGCCTTCAAAAAGGAGCTATCATCGGGGCTAGCTGCAGTGCAGGAGAACTTCACGGGGCTAAAGCTAACGGTAGCAGAGGTGGAGAAGTCCGTCTCCACCTGCACAGATGACATCGTTAGCCTCCAGAAAAAAGTCGAGACCCTCACGAAGACGGTGGCACAGCTGGAGGATAAATGTGACGATTTGGAATCCCGGTCCCGACGTCAGAATATCCGGATTATCGGTG
Source organism: Garcialebias charrua (assembly GCA_038048925.1). Lineage (NCBI taxonomy): Eukaryota > Metazoa > Chordata > Actinopteri > Cyprinodontiformes > Rivulidae > Garcialebias > Garcialebias charrua. The sequence continues at coordinate 65,716 of JBBPBX010003277.1, read as the reverse complement.
TCCCGGAGGATGACCCTTCATCGGCTACAACGGCTGCGGTCTCCCGGATGCTAAAGGAGGCCTTCGGCTTCGAGGAGGACCCGCTGCTCGATCATGCTCACCGCATCCCAGTACCCAAACCGAAGGCAGGCGAGCGGCCCCGTCCAATTGTGGCTAAGCTACACTACCACACGGACTGTGTGAAAATCCTGGCGAAGGCGAAGGAGCAGCAGCAGATCAAAGTGAACGGTACAAATATCTTTGTGTTCCCCGACTACACTGCCAGAACGGCTCGCGCGCGGGCCGCCTTCANACAGAGGTAGCAGGAATAGAGAGGTAGTGCTTTGCTAATTTTGCAGTGTGTCTGTATTTGGCCTCATTGTCTTTCCACCAAAGAAGAGGGTCAGCTTCAAGTGAAGGGGACCCTGAAGCTCTGTACTCACGAACTTCTTCTTGGACCTGCTCCAAAAGGGACTTGCTACTTTCCACCTGTCCCTGGAAAAGTTCACCAAAGAGTTCAGTCATTGCAGATTTCTTAGCTGGAGGGGGAGATGATTTCCCTGAAGAGGTAGATGGCTCAGCTGCTATCTCGGTGACATCCGCAGACTGCAAAGAGTAAAAAAAAAAATTTAATAAGATTATATTTTTAAATGTATAAAGTTAATTAGATCATAATACAATAAACATACCTCTACTTGCACGGTCATCATTTCAGTTATGAGGTGGTTGAAGATCCTCTCTCGCTCATCGTCGAGTGGGGCAGGGCTTTAAATCTGGGGTCCAGGGCTGTGCACTTGTGCAAAAAGTCATAGCCCATGGAGCATCTGTCCTCCAGGTTTTGTGTGACAGCAACCTTCACCTCTCTCACAACTGGACTGTCTTCTTGTTTTGGTGCCATGGAGTGGAGAACAGTGGCTTTCAGGGGGAGTATCATTGACACAGAAGCTTTTGTTTCAGTGCTCATCAGCATTGTGATTGTTTTTAGAGGTTTAAGCAGTGTTGGGGTAGTTACCCAAAATAAGTAATTAGTTACACATTACTAGTTACTTTTTAAAAAAGTAACATATTACACTACTTAGTTACTCAGTTCTGAAAGTAACTTAGTTACATTACTTTTGGATTACTCTAATACTGTACCTGAGATTTAACCTGTATTAATTTTTATCTTTCAATAATGATATTAGAGATCTTTTTGACACTCATTTTTGATGAAAAAGTAAAACAGCAGTGCAACATAACAAGCACAATGCATTTGTAAATGTGCCATTCAAAAGGTATGACAATATCAATGACAATATCAAAATGTAAAACTTCTGTTTAAAAAAAATAAAACAGAACAGACAGGTTTACAAGAAATCTAAAATAACTACCTATCAGCCTCTTTCAAACCAGTTATGTGATCACAATCTGACAGGCTTACCTTTGTGCTTGACGGATTTTTCATGCTGACGGACATCGTTCCTTCCCCCATGAGAGAGAGACACTAAAGTCGCGGTTACAAATCTTAAAAAACGCGTAATAAACTTTAGGAAAGTAAATTCGCTGTCCCATTTTTCAACATATTTACACGAAGTCTTAACTTTTTTGGCAGGGACGCGTCCTCTCTCGTTACATCCATCTCTATGTGTTTTTCCGGGTTTGTTCTCGAGTCTCGACCGCGCCAGCCCCAACATCGCGAGAACTGCCACCGAGGCTTACTGCAGGTGGCAGTTCTCGCGAGGCTAGTGACAGAGGCCGTATGTCTATGTACCTTTATATGTCTATGTACGTTGACGTATAACGTTCCTACGTCATCGCGTACGTCTTTGTTTTCCCCACGTGACAGTCTGCTCCATAGATATCTATATATAATGTCTATGGTCCGCTCCGTCGTCCTCGTCGTACCACAACTATTCTCCGAAAGGTAAATAAAATAAATAAATAAAACTATTCTCCGAAAGGTCCTGATTGTAACGCAAGTAACGAATGTAAGGTTTTGTTAGTAACTGTAATATATTACAGGCATTTTCAAAGTAGTGTGTTACACTACTACGTTACTGCAAAATGTAATGTGATTACTGTAACGCGTTACTAAGTAACGCGTTACACCCAACACTGGGTTTAAGAACCTCGATCAGTTCCTCTGCCATTGCCACCTCCTCTTCATTGAGGCTGTAAACATCTTTGTTTTTGAGAGTTTTTTCTGTTAGTGCAGAATATATGGCGGCTTGCTGTTCCAGATATCTTTCAATCATGTCATAACTGGAGTTCCAGCGGGTGGGAACATCTTGAATGAGTGCATGCTTTGGAATATTGAGCATTTCTTGTTTACACTGCAGGATGTGGGCAGCTGTGGTGCTTCTGTGAAAAAATGCAACAACCTTCCTGACTTTGCCCAATAATCTTGACACCTGATTAATGTTTGTTGCCTTTTGGGAAGCCAAGTTAATTGTATGTGCAAAACAGCCTATCTGAGGACCAGCCCTGCTTTTTTTTACAGCATTGATGATGTTCTTTGCGTTGTCAGTTGTAACAGGAATTGTAGTCCCAGGTCTCTCCAGCTTCCATTCATGCACAGCCTCCTTCAGGTGCTCAGCAAGATTTGTGTTAGTGTGCTAATCATAAACAGCCCTCGTTTGCAAAACGTGACTCGCCATCTCCCACTCTGGTGTAATATAATGTACAGTTAGAGTTAAATAACTCTCTGTTTCACGCGATGTCCATCCATCCGTGGTGAGAGACACAGCTGGCACACTCGATAGCTTGTTGATGATTTCACTTTTAGCTTTTTCATAAAGTGCTGGTACGACTTTTTGGCTAAAGTGTTGACGTGATGGGATGTTGTAGCGGGGTTTAAGAACTTTAATCTTAAAGCTGGTGCCTTCAACAACAGAATAGGGACGTAGATCCAGCGCGATAAACACTCCAACAGCTTGTGCTATTGATTTGAAGCGATCTGACTGACCTGATAAAGGCTGTTTAAATGCTGCTGTTATCGGTGTTTGAACCAGGCTGCTTTTCTTCCTTGTGTATGAGACGTTCACATTTGGATGATGTCGTTTCAAATGCATGTTAGACGTTTTGCCTGCTGCGTATCCAACCTCGGTGAAACAATGACGACACACTGCTTTGTATTTGTCGAGTCTTTCCCCATCGTGTGTTTTAACAGGAAAGCCAAAATGTTCCCAAACCGCAACAAGCTGGGAGGATCTTCAAGCTCCGGCTTGTTTGTTGCCATAGTTAGCATGCTACGCTGCTACTCCTCCTCGTGCTGCAGGGGGGTTATGCAACAAATAATAGCGCCGTGCTGAAACACGCCTAGGAATTTTTAGTTCCGCACGCATATATTCTCCCGTTAAAAACATTTAATGAGTGGAAAAATAACCGAAATGGTACGCAGGTGGACCGAACCGAACGTCCTGTACCGAAACGTTTCGGTACACCCACTAGTACCATTACATGCCTAGTATTTGAAAGAAATTTCTTTTTAAATGTAATGATTGACGTATAAACTACTGTTCCCTTTCAGTCTGGTCTCTCTGTGCAACATACTTGCTATGGGAATTGCGCCCCCGCACGATTACCTGAAGGAATATACTCACGCCTTTACGGCTAAGGGAGTCACTGCCGCGCCAGAGGTACCCGCCCTCTGGGTACTTAAGCGGCTTGCGCCCCTCCATCTTTCTCTTTTTTGCCCTTCACCTCGCTTAACACCTGAACTTCATGGGACTTTTCTGTTGTCGCATCGCTCGACTGAGGTGAGCTTGCTCCCTACACTGAGCATACAGAGAAATTGCCCTTCACCTCGCTTAACACCTGAACTTTGTGGGACTTCTCTGTTGTCGCATCGCTCGACTGAGGTGAGCTTGCTCCTTACACTGAGCGTACAGAGAAATTTTCCTGCGTATTGCTGGGCTGGCGTTTGCTAGTCCAACGTTTTTCTACTCACCTTCGAAGTTTTCTTCTTTTCCGCAGCTTTTTCGCTCGACGGCGCTAACTACGTCACAACCTCTTGCTAATCTTTAGCAGGCTAACCAGCGAAAGCAAGACGATGGAGAAGACGGCTTCGAACAAAAGAAAACTAGGAACAACTTCGACGCTTCTCGACTGACATGGCTCCCGAGAAGGGAAAACGGAGGACAAGGAGGAGGAAAACCAGGACGACTGTTATGTACCCCAGAGTTTTTAATGTGTTTAAAAACTAACAGTCTAAGCTGACTGTACACTCCTGTATGTTTTTTTTCCTCTGTAACCTGCTGCAGTTTGTTGCAGCCTGCTGGTTCAGAAAGAACTCACCTTTTTTTTAAACTCAGCCAAGTCCTAATCAAGCTTAATTGAGCAGCACAGGTGTTCACCTGCAGCTCCTGCCTTTATATCTCACAGGCAGTGCCTTGAGCAGTGTGGAGACTTGATGGAGCAGGATCTGGCTTGCTGATCAAGTGTGGATGCTGGACTTGTGAACCAAGTCCTGGTTGAAGACACTTTAAAGGTAATTAAACCGAGTGTTGACACACAGTTTTGAGTTGTGTGATAAACTAACACAGGGAGATCTCCACCCTCTCTGATAGTTAGTGTGTGTGCTCCAAGGGGAGTATAGTTGAGCTGCTTTGAGCTCTAAAAGTGACTCTGGCTGCCTAAAGCAGAGTTTGGTGTAGGTTAAAGCACCTTAAATGTAATAGTGATTTAGTTTTGGATTTAGGAGGAGTGCGGTTGTGTTTGAGCCTTAAAGCTCCACTGACATCATCTTTTAACTTTTCAAAAAATGGCACAACATATATAAATATTAAGATTGACCCCTGACCGTTTTTGCTAAAATAATGTTAAATGAATGAAAATTCCTCTCAAGAATAGTTTAAAATTAGCGCTGTTTTTTTACACGGTAAATACGGGTTTTCCGGTCACGTGTTTGTGACGTCAGATAAAGGAATTTGCTCCAAGCGCACATTGAATACAATGTAGAAATATATAAACGCATCCGTCGAATTTAGCCATCTAAAACTGTAGATATTAGCGATTTAGCTTCAGTTCGTGAAGCAGAAGTTATTTTGAGTGATAAAAAACAAACAGAAATGTTTCATTTCTCCGTGTTGCTAGTTCTGTTTTCAGGAAAGGTTGCACATTCATGTAGTGAGCACCAGATGTCAGCAAAGCTAAAGGGCTCACTTCATGAATGTGCAACCTTTCCTGTAAAAGAAACAGCAACACGGAGAAATGAAACATTGCTGTTTGTTGTTTATCACTCTAAATAACTTCTGCTTCACGAACTGAAGCCAATTCGCTAATATCTGATGTTTTAAATGGCTAAATTCGACGGATACGTTTATATATTTCTACATTACAGAGCTCTGTAAGAGTTCACGATAGCTTTGCTGACATCTGGTGCTCACTACATGGATGTGCAACCTTTCCTGAAAACAGAACTAGCAACACGGAGAAATGAAACATTGCTGTTTGTTTTTTATCACTCAAAATAACTTCTGCTTCACGAACTGAAGCTAAATCGCTAATATCTACAGTTTTAGATGGCTAAATTCGACGGATGCGTTTATATTTTCTACATTGTATTCAATGTGCGCTTGGAGCAAATTCCTTTATCTGACGTCACAAACACGTGACCGGAAAACCCGTATTTACCGTGTAAAAAAACAGCGCTAATTTTAAACTATTCTTGAGAGGAATTTTCATTCATTTAACATTATTTTAGCAAAAACGGTCAGGGGTCAATCTTAATATTTATATATGTTGTGCCATTTTTTGAAAAGTTAAAAGATGATGTCAGTGGAGCTTTAAAGGCTTAATTGAGTGACACTGAGGCTAGTGTCTGTTCAGCTGTTCTGAAGGAGGACTGCTGTGGTCCACTGTGAGGGACTGTTAAATGCTTTTTTCTCTTTTTGGCTATTTATATGTACTTTTGATGGGTGAGGTTTGGTAGCTTAGTTTTCGTATTTATTTCGTATTTTTCCTTTTGGTTAAGTGAGGGCCTTATAAATTATAGATAGATCGTCGCCTGGGGGAGAACACTACGGCTCTACCGGGTTGGGTTTGCCTGGGTTGCGTTTTTCCTAAGTTTGGCCAGACTCACCTATCCATCTTTTCTTTGTACTTTAATTTTCTTTAGTTTTTTTAGGGCGCTGTTCCAGGAGAAGATGCTCCAGGCTTGGTGGGAGAAGCCAGAAGGGACCTCACCAGCTTGGTCACCCTTAGTTTTAGTTAATAAAATTTCTTTTAAAACTTCTTCTGTGTTCAGTGTCCATGAATATGTTTTGACTGTTTTATGCTCGTAACATATTTAATGGGACGCTCGTCCAGGATTTTGAACAAGACAGGAGCTAGTTGGTTAACCTTTTAGAAGAAGCAGTATTTGATGGGGGCTCACATGTGAGCTAGTGTTTTGGTAGAGCTAAATTGCTGTGGTGGTGTTTTCGCTCATAGTTGAGTGCTGATTTGTTGAGTGCTTACAGCTGTCCGTTTGAAATTGATCGTAGCACACAGTGTTCAATTATAGTCCAGCTGTTTTGATATTGTTGTAATCATTAACTGTTTGTGAACATGGAGTTCAATTTAGACAGTTTTGTAGAGGATCCTACAGTTGAGGCTCTAGCTAACTGCACAAAGCAGCAGTTGTTGTGTGTAGCAGAACATTTTGAAATCACTGTGGATAAACGCACTAGGAGGGAGGCAATAGAAAATGAACTGGTCGCAGGGTTAGCTAGTCTTGGGTTTTTTCTGCTGCAATGATTGCAGAAAGTCCTGTGAAGACTCCAGCCTCTTATGTTGTAGATAAAAAGGTACGTTTGAAAGAGCTTGAACTGGAAACACGTCGGATAGAGGCTGAGACCAGAAAAGCTGAAATGGAGAATGAAACCATTAGAATGAAAAATGATGCTGAAGCGGTCCTGAAAGCTGCTGAGCTTGAGAGGGAAGCCAAGAGAGAAGCTGCTGAAGCCACGGTTAGAGCTGCTGAGCTTGAGAGGGAAGCCAAGAGAGAAGCTGCTGAAGCCACGGTTAGAGCCGCTGAGTTGGCTCAACAAACTGCTCTAAGGGAGAAAGAAATGTTATTTGAACAGGAGCAAAGAAAAATGGAGTGGAATGTTAAAATACGCATGAAAGAGCTAGAACTTGGAGTTAATCCTTCTCAACCAACTGCACCTGCTTTTGATGTGAGTAGCAATTTATCATTTGTACCTTCATTCAATGAAAAGGACGTAGACAAATATTTCCTCCTGTTTGAGAGAAATGCACATTCTTTTAAGTGGCCTGAGCATGCTTGGCCATTGCTTTTGCAATGTAAATTAACTGGGAAAGCTCAAGATGCTTATGCATCTCTTTCGATAGATGATAGTAATGATTACACAAAAGTGAAAGAAGCTATCTTGCGGGCATATGAGTTAGTCCCTGAAGCGTACAGACAAAAATTCCGGAAGTTAAAGAAACACGAGAGTCAGACTTATGCTGACTATATGAGGGAAAAAGAAATCCTTCTTAATCGTTGGTGTGCAGCTAGTTCTGTAACTAATTATGAACAGTTTAAACACTTGATATTAATTGAAGACTTCAAGAACTGTTTACCAGATCGAGTAACTACAATGGTAGAAATAGTTGTCGCCCAGCGCCATCTTTGGCTAACTATGTCGGACCTCCCGGAAAACCAAAGGTCCACTTTCCTCCAGCACCCGATCGAGTTGACGGGACTCTTCTGGGGAGCCCTGGAACGCGTCCAGGCCAGACTAAAACAAAGACG
>JBBPBX010003277.1:22120-54880 GCA_038048925.1 Garcialebias charrua | reverse complement strand
TGCACCGAGAGACCAGACTGAAAGGGAACTGAAAGTTATGCACCATAACTCATGTTCCCTGAAGGAAGGGAACGAGGTGCAACATATCTGGCCCTTTTCAATGCTGAAAGCTCGGTGAAGTGCAATTTTGGAGAAAGATGGAGGGGCGCAAGCCGCTTAAGTACCCAGAGGGCGGGGCCTCTGGCGCGGCGGTGACACCCCTAGCCGTAAAGGCGTGAGTATATTCCTTCAGGTAATCGCTCGGGGGCGCAATTCCCATAGCAAGTATGTTGCACCTCGTTCCCTTCCTTCAGGGAACATGAGTTATGGTGCATAACTTTCAGTTTTTTATATATATATAGCGAACACTCAGTGCATGTGAACATGCAAAGTACAACAGTGGAAATATGAATGGTATTTTTCAGAACTTGTGTTTGAATAAACTTCTAAAATAAAACAGATAATTTAAAAATGACTCATGTTTTTAGACTATAAATTAATGTTGAATGATTATTAGATAAATTAATTAATGTATTACCGTTTCAGTGCTCTGTAAAAGAGTTAGATGTGGAGGAATCCCTTCAGCCTCTAAAAGTTGCGGCTGAAAACCACACACCTGCTCACTTCCTGAACGTGAAACCTTTAATAAAAACAGCAGCAGCAGAAACAAAATAAAAACCTGCTGTTTCTTGTTGATCACTCGAAATAATTTCTGCTTCACGAACTGAAGACAAATCGCTAAAATATCAACTTTTAAATTGCTAAATTCGTCTGATGCGTCTGCATTCTTCGCCATTGTTTTTCAATGCGTGTTTAAGCAGGAATCTGGACGCTACGTCACAGATCACGTGTGCGGAAATATCCGGATTTACCGTGACAAAAAACGGCGCGCAGTTTAAACTCTTTTTGAGAGGAATTTTCATTAATTTAACATTGTTTTTGCAAAAACGAACATAGTTCAATGTTAAAATATATATATCTTGTGCCATTTTATGCAAAGTTCTAAGATGATGTCAGTGGAGCTTTAATTTTCCTTTGGGATTAATAAAGTATTTTTTTTTTACCTGAATTGTACAAAGTATTGTGAGAGATGGGATATATGGCTGTTCAATTTTGAATGGCAGTGATTTCATCACATACAGTTGTACGAAGTGATGTACAGCATACGTGATGATGCTCATCGCCAGGCCATACCACAGGTTTTGTCAAGTGGGAACAACCACCACACACCCACCCAAACCTGCCTGTTCTCCTTCTCAGTGAAAAAGCAAAGGAAGAGCAATGGTCCTCTGTGGTTGAGGAGAAAAACTTGAATACATTTTGAGGAGGAAAAATATAAAACTAGTAGTTTTATACTAGTACTATACTTTTATACTAGAAAAATATAAAACTACAGTAGTAGTAGTAATAGACTCTTTACTGTCTGCAACTTGGCTTTGATTGTTCATTGTAAAGAGCCATGAGTCAGGCTAACTAATGCCCCTTTTCCACTCGCTCGGCGCAGAGCGGATCAGTCTGGTCCGGTCTGGTTCGTTCGGATCGGCTCACATGTAGGTTTGTCTCCATTCACTACTGCAGCCCTTCTGTGGGCGGGGTGTAGAATCTCACTCGTCCTACCACGTGGTGGCGGTAGTGTTACCTCAAGCTATTTACTAGCCACCACTAAACGTTAGAAGAAGAACACCCTGCAGGACCTTGTCTCACCACCTGTTGGCGGTAATGTCCCTTGAGCTATTTAATGCTCTAATCTTACTTTATTGCCTTTTCAGCTTGTTTTAAACCCATGTGTTTTCCATTTTGTTTCTTTATAATAAAGATTATTCTCATATATGCACAAGGTTCCTGTTAACATTGCTTAACACATCGATCGCACTGCCCTGTAATCAGTTAAACTATTTTTACAGTAAGGTACAGATTAGGAATTAATTAGGTTTCAATTGGCCCTGTAATATTAAATGTTTGTATTTCATTAAATTTAAACGGTAATATTTTGTCAGGGATAATTCAAAGTCAAATGCAAATGGATAATTTGGTTTAAACTGTCCCATAAACATTAAAAGCATGTTTCTTTAAACGTAAAAACAAAGTATTAATAATTAAATGTTTGTTGATCAGGAAACTCGTTTGGGCATCCAAGAACAGCTTCATCGGGGTTGATGTTGACGTCTGTGCATCCTTGGAAAAGCTGCTGCACCCACGACCCGACATCAGGAAGGATGGATGGATGGGTTCATGTTGACGTCTGTGCATCCTGGCAAAAGCTGCTGCACTACCCATGACACGACATCAGGAAGGATGGATGGATGGATGGATGGATGGATGGAGGGCTGTTCAAATCTAATAATCTTTTTCTTATGATTCTTTAAAGGTCAAATGCAAATGGAAAATATTCTTAACTTCCAGTATGTTTTTAAACAAACACTATACTGTACACACTTAACATTGTAAAATATGTTTAGGAAATTATTGTTCAATGACACCACTTAAGAAATAAAATGTTTATTATGAAAACTAAGAAGTGAAAAAAGCACAAAAATAAATACTGCATCCACCTAAATGATTTTTTTCCTGTTGTCTCATGGGCTTCCTCCAGAAGACACAAGTTGATAAATTCTGGTGTTGACTTCTTCCTCTTAACTGTAAAAAAAGAAAAACATGGTTACCGGTAATTCAGTCTAGAAACGGTTTTATATGTAGATATATTTTATAAGATATATATAAGATATATATACATATCAAATATCTCAGAAACCACAAAGCAGATATTTTTCAAACTAACACAGTGTAATCACAAGATGTTCATGTACACACTTTAAGCTATTGGAGTTATTTGAATTAAAATTCGATTTGTTATAGACATAAGTGTGTCGACCTAGCTTGTATTTTTCTACTAGTATTTAACACATATCTTATATCTCAGAAACCACAAAGCAGATATTTTTCAAACTAACACAATGTAATCACAAGATGTTCATGTACACACTGTAAGCTGTTGGAGTTATTTGAATTAAAATTCGAATTTTTTATAGACATAAGTGTGTCGACCTAGCTTATATTTTTTGTACTAGTATTTAACACATATCTTATATCTCAGAAACCACAAAGCAGATATTTTTCAAACTAACACAGTGTAATCACAAGATGTTCATGTACACACTGTAAGCTGTTGGAGTTATTTGAATTAAAATTCGATTTTTTTATAATTTATTTTCGTAGCACATGTGACAGGTTTGGAAGTAGTCAAAACAAATCAATTTAAATCCAGCAGATTTGACCACAACGTGACATTATTAAGGAATTGTTCACCTGAGGAACCCTCGTGGTATAAAGCCAGCTATGAAATATATTTTTTAAGCTTTTATTTAGCTACATTTAAAAGAAAGAACGCCGATCGACCGCACCCGCGCGTGCATGTGACGTGCACGTGTCGACCTACTTTGTTAAATCCAGCTGATTTGACCACAACGTGAAATTATTAAGGAACTGTTCAGCTCAGGCACCCTCTTGATATAACGTCAGCTATGAAATATATTTTAAAGCGTTTATTTAGCTACATTATATAGAAATAAAGCCGGCTCACGTGCGTGTGCGTGCACATGGCGAAACTACTTTTTTAAATCCTGCCGTTTTGACCACTACGTGAATTTATTAAGGAATAGTTCGGCTTAAGACACATCTTTGCTATAATTTTAAATACAAATAATTGTTTTTACCGTGTTAATCTTGTAAAGTCCTTCGGTGTTTGCTCCCTCGCGGCAGCCACTTCCTCAAACTCCAGTCCAGCCTCTCCCCACGGCTCGCTTCCAGCCGGCCTCAACCCTGCTCTGAAATCAGTCCGGAATCTTGGTGCGGCGCATATGTGAGGTGGAAATGCTGTCCAACGCGCGTTTGGCACGCAAATATGACGTCACAACCGACCCGCGCCACCAAGTGGAAAAGGGGCAAAAGACCCTAACAAACCTCTATTGTGAGGAGTGAGAGGGTCATCTCCACACTTGCCATTCTTCGAACTAAGGCCCTGTTTACAAGGACACGGTGGGGGAAACGGAGGTTTGGGGAATGTTAATTAGATGAAAAGTTTTGCGTTGACACGGGTGAATTCTGTGGATATGACTCCCCCCGACTCTCATGAATTCACTGTAGTTACCAAGCCGGGCCATTAGATGGCGCTGTGAATTTTTTGACCTTCACTACTGCGCATGCGTGCTGCGTCAGTCTGTTTTCCTCTCTGGCTAAAAGTTCTGCTAACAACAAGTTGTTGTCAACAAGTTAACAACAAGTAAAAGCTGGAATTTGGATAAGAGTCGACAGATTTGACACCAAGTGGGACCCGCTTCATCTAACAAGCTGCACACCAGTTGCTGAGCGGACCTGAACCGAGTGACGATGTCGGACTTTAGTCCGTGAGAATCAGCTGATTTACAGCAGCGCTACAAGGTAAACAATGTTCTTAATAATGTTTCCTTGTGTTTACTTCGATCACAGAACAACCAACTGAGGTTTTATTTTTTTTCCTGCGAGGTCGAAGCTGTCGTTCCACGAAGCGGACCGGTTCGGATGTGGGTCCAGTGTCCACCAGGTCCAGGATGAAAACAACAGAGTCCAGTTCATTAAAGTTCGGTTAACGTGTTTTTAAAAGTGTTCAATTTCATTCTCAGTGTTTGTGATGTACAGTTTGTGGTGTTGAATAAATAAATAAATTAAAAATCAACCTGGTGTCTTCATTTTCAACATAGCATGTTAGGCATGACGTAATGAGTCCAGATAGATTAATTTAGCTAAGATAAATTTATATATCTCCCACGCTAACATAAATACTGTTTATTATTGTTAAACTGTTATTATATAGCACATTTAGTATGTTATAGTGCAGCTTGACGTGTGTAATATCCGCCTGCCTCGTTAACAGCGACAACTGGATCCAGCTGTGTCTCTTCCAACACAGATGCAGGTAATTCAGGTGTAGATTAATTAAATATGAGACTCAAAATATATTCCATCAGCTGTAGTTCAGAAAGTTGTGTGTCCAGTCCACCGCCATTGTTAGAAATGCTGGTTGTCCTCGGCCGCGCGTGCGTGCTGCGCGCATGTGTTCATACAAAAGATCAGCGGGAGATGTTTATGTTATCAGCGGGGGGTCAGCGAAAAACCTCCACCCTGAGCAGTGGATCAAGAAAGCATCGGATTTAAAGAGGGGGGCTAGTGGACTTGTGTCAACGATAAGCAAAGACGCAGAGAAAGGAGCGGTTTCACTCAAAATACGCGCCGTGTAAACTGGCCCTAAGAAGGCTCCTCAGATAAGAAGCAAAACATCTTCAGCTATAAACTAAAGTCCAGTTATTTTGTTTATTTTTAACCTTTACTTTATCGTAAAGAGCCGTTCAATTGATCTGGAGCATTTGCAAATGTCACATTTCTAAAAATTCAAACCAGGACAAGATGCATTCCCCCATAAAGCTCAGACTGGGGAAGAACCTGAAAGTTATGCACCGTAACTCATGTTCCCTGAAGGAAGGGAACGAGGTGACACATAAAGGCTATGGGAAATTGTGCTCCGTGCGATTACCTGAAGGAATACAATCACGCCTTTACAGCAGGGGCGTCAGCGTCGCGCCAGATGCCCCGCCCTCTGGGTAGTTAAGCAGCTGGCCCCTGCCGTAAAAGCGTGATTGTATTCCTTCAGGTAATCATGCGGAGCGCAATTTCCCATAGCATTTATGTTGCACCGAGTGACATGACTGATAAGGGAACTGGTAACTGAAAGTTATGCACAATAACTCATGTTCCCTGAAGGAAAGGAATGAGGTGCAACATACTTGCTATGGGAATTGCGCCCCGTGCGATTACCTGAAGGAATACACTCACGCCTTTTACGGCAGGGGGCGTCACACGTGCCAGAGGTACCGCCCTTTAGGTACTAAGGTGACTGGCGCCCCTCCAACTGTCTCCAAAATTGCACTTCACCGAGCTTTCAGCATTGAAAAGGGCCAGCTATGTTGCACCTCGTTCTCTTCCTTCAGGGAACATGAGTTATGGTGCATAACTTTCAGTTCCCTTTCAGTCATGTTCTCTCGGTGCAACATACTTGCTATGGGAACGTAATTCATTCACGCCCTTGAAATGCTCAGTGAAATGTCTGTTAGTGTGAACGTCTGCCCTTGACCAGAAGGCATCTCAAAGCTACTTTCTATTGTGTATTAGAAAAACAGCCTGAGTGACATCACATGCAGTAACATCCAAACTGTAGTACTTTGCAAAAGTGTTTAAAGAGCTCTAGTTCACAGTATTTCAAATGTCTGCAACTGACACACCCTTGAACAATGACCAGGAAGTGGCCAAGCCCCTGGTTAGCATGGACTCCAGGGGGCACTTGTTGACCCTTGCTACTGTATGCCCTTTTAATGGCCTTCGTCACCCAATGTGAGAGGCACTGTCTTGATAGGGCCTTTTCTGTAGCAGGTGTGGCAAAGCATAAGAACAGTTGGTTTGTTTTTCTCCATTCGTCTGTTCTCTGCATGTAGATGCGTAAAACCCTCACTGGGCAGAGAGCCTGTAGCCTTTCCTGTTCCTGAGTGAGGACAGGATCAGGTGGAAAGGAGGAGAGATCAAAGTCTAGACTCCTATGGTTCAAAGTCAAGACCTTGGGGATGTATGCGGGATTAGGCCTTAGTGTGACCTTTGACCCATCAGGGGTGAATCTGGTACACATAGGATGTACAGACAATGCATGGAGGTCATCCACGCGTTTAGCCGAGCAAAGAACCAGGAGAAGAGCAGTTTTACAAGATAGAAAATCTATCTTGATCTCGCTCAGAGGCTCGAATGGTGGGTCGCAAAGAGCCCCCAAGACCAGGCCAAGATCCCAACCAGGGGTCAAGGTCCTACTGGATGGCTTAGTTCGAAGCACACCTTTCATATATCTCATTATGATTGGATATGCTCCAGGAGTCCTTTGTCCCCAGCCCTCATGGCAAGCAGAGATAGCTGCAAGGAACACCTTAATCGTTGAATAAGAACGACCCTTTTCCAGTAAATCCTGAAGGAATGTTAGTAGTTGAGCCAGGTCACAAGCATAAGAAATAATATTTATTTCTGAGCACCAGGCTTTGATGTGCCACTTTTGTGCGTATAGGGACTGTGTTGACCTGGCACGAGCATTTTGTATGGTTTTCACCACACTCTCAGGCAGGCCAGAAACCATCAGCCTGTCTTTCTCAGCTAACTGGCTGGAATTAATTCCAGATCCTGACCTAAGCAGCTGGGCTGCAACTTCCTATGTGAGTCTTTGAGGGTCAACCAAGTTGGGGAGTGGGCCTCCACGATGATGTGTTAACAGACTTCTCTGATCGAGTCTCCTCGAAGACAGATGAAGTCCATTAATTTTAGTAGATTGAGTCGGGACAGGAAAGCTACTGTTTCCCTCCGAGATAGGATTTATTGGATTGAGAAGCTGCTGCTTCTGTAAACGAGCAGCCCTCCTGAGTCCAAATGAAGTCCCACCCAGTGGGATACTGTTGTGTGGGAACAAGTTTTGTGCAGCTTTGTGAGGAAAAACATGTGCTGCTCTTCCACCGCTCGAGCGTTATGTGTCCTTCATGAATAATAAAGGAGCAACAGCAACGTGTGAATGTGGGGACGGTCCTTTGTGGCCGGCAGACTCGAGATAATTTGTTGATAAGGAGCCTAGTTTCCTTTCAAAGTCAGGAGGAAAATTCTGGTTCGACTCCGATTCTTTTACACACACAGTAACTTGATCACAGCCAGTACTTTGAGGGTGTGAAAATTGTGTCTGCCTTGGGACATCTGACGTGCATTCTTGTGGTGCGAACCTGTCCCGTGTTCGTCTGGTTAGTGTATTAGCCGGCCCCCTGCTCATAATGGAGTGGGGGCTGGGACACTCGCCCTTTCCCACCTGTCTCCGCGAAAGGTGTAGGGTCTTTTCACAGACGTCTCTGGGTCTGCTTTCTGGAGACAGGTCCTGAGGCACCCTGCTGGGGCTTATTGAGTAGGCTGGCATCCCATGAGCCGTGAGGGAGGGGGATGTGCCCCCCCTTATGACGGCTGACGGACCGGAGAGGCCCGTACTGTTGACATTATTTGTGTTGGTGTGTTGCTGGGTTTTTTTTTTTGAACGTCAATAAAACAGGGATGTGCTGTTTTATGAGCTTTATTTGTGCCTACGTGCAACGACATACATGATTTGATGTCACTCACAGCAGGGAGAACATGGTTTGTGCATGCAACAGAGTTATCAGCCATTTGTACTTTGCTACAAATAAAGTCTGAACAAGGTGCGAACACTCCCGTTACCGCGTGGGCGGGAGGCCGTCTGAAATGTAAACCAGGGCCTGGTTCATCAGGCACGTTTTTGGCGAGTGTCCCGGCTCGCCGAGGAGGCCCTATGCCTGCTCGCTTGGCGTGGGACAAACCTGTTTTTGTTCCATGCATGCTCGGAGCGAGATTGGCTCGGCGGGGGTCTTTGCCAAGGTTCCTCCTCGTATGCTATCCGCTTCTGCGGTGGCGCACGCGTCGTCGAGCGGTGCCGCGGCTGTGCAGGTCTGCCGCCAGCAGGTTCTCTGGGGGGGGCGAAACTCCGACGGGGAATGCCCACCCTGAGGGCTTCAGCCTGCCTGCGCCTTTGGTCCAGCTTGGTTTGGATTCGCTCCAAAGTCTGGCCAAAAAGTCCCTCCGCTTCTATCGAGTGGTGGAGAAAAGGCACCTTTTGTCCCTCCGGTAGATCCGTCAAAGTCATCCACAGGTGGCGGATCACGATGACCACTTCCGCCATACCTCTGCCCTGAGCCATAGCAGCTGACCCCATCATGCGGAGAACAAAGTCTGTTGCTCTACGGGCTTCGTCCAGTAATTCGGTAGCAGCTTGCTTATCCGAGGTTTCCTGCAGTTGTTGGAGTTTTTCTGTGAGGTAAGCCTGCATCATAGCGGACGCGTTCATGGCACACGCGGCGAGTCCTTGAGCTCTGTAGCACTTCTCGAGAAGCGACGCTGAGGCTCTGCAAGCTTTGCTAGGGAGAGTCGGTTTTGTTCCTGATAACTTGGGAGCCAGGTGGGATGCCAGCGTGTCCTCGATCTGAGGTGTGTTGGCCAAACCCACCTGATCCATGCCTTCCACGTCGAGGAATTGTGAGAGAGGAAGGAGCATAGGCGTACGTGGTTGAGGCCAGGTGCGGGTCAGTTCCATGAGGAAGTCTGGGAAGACGGTCATCCTTTGCCTTGTTGCAGCCTGCTGTTTTGAATAAAAATAGTTACCCGCCAGCCTCGTAACCTGTTGGCGAGGTGGGGGTTCCGGCCAGGGGATGTTCAACGCGTCTGCTGCTCTGTGGCACAGGTCGAACAGGGCCGGGATGGAGAAGTCCGTTTCAGGGAGCGCAGGTATCGAGGTCCTGGGAAGGTCCTCTCCCGGATCCTCGATTTCAAGTTCTGGTTCCTCCGCTGAAAATTTGCCCGAGGCTGAGATGGAGATCTCGTCTTCATTCATCATGCCCCTGGTGTCGAATTTGACTGTTAGGTCCACCATGGGAGCAAGCGGGTCAGGGTTGTCGCCCCATTTGACGCGCGTGCTATCGTGTAGAGCCATGTGTTCTAGCTCTGGTGTCGGAGTGAGGGTCTCCGTGGTGTCCGGGTCCAGTGGACCAGCTGAGCTTCCCATGGCCTTGGCTACGAGGTCCACCCGATGTCGCAGCACAGCCTCCAGCATCTGGCTGCAGTGTGGGCAAGAGTCGGGTACGTCCAGAGCTTGTCTTGCATGAAATATACCCAGGCAGACTGGACAGGCCTCATGGGTGTCCGTCGCCGCGAGGGCAAATCCATAGCCATTGGGACAGGTGCGCGAGGTTGGGCTCACTGTCCCGTTGGTTTTCCTTAGAATTTTTGTCTTTCGCTTCGCCTTCTCCGGAAGCATGTCCGAGACTAGGCGAGTGAGACCTTCCAGAATCATTTTTCTTCGTTGTTCAGGTGTCTCCTCCGTTGTGTCGCTTTCGCTGGCTAGCCCGCTAGTATGTTAGCCGGGGTAGCAGTTGTGGCGTAGTTAATAACACTGTTGTAGCGAAGCAACCTGTAGGGAGAGGAGAGAAAAAAAAAACTTCGAGTGTTATAGAAATGTGCTGGACTAGCTTCCGCTAGTCCAGCTGTACTCAGGGAAAAATTCTCTGTGCGCTCTGTGCAGGGAGCGAGCTCACCTCAGGTTGAGCGATGGAGCAGCAGAGAAGTCCCGCGAAGAGAGGTAGTTCAGGTTTTTTGCGAGGTGAAGGCAAAAAAGAGACAGTTGGAGGGGCGTCAGTCGCCTAAGTACCTAAAGGGCGGTACCTCTGGCGTGGGTGCCGCCCCCTGCCGTAAAAGGCGTAAGTGTATTCCTTCAGGTAATCGCGCGGGGGTGCAATTCCCATAGCAAGTATGTTGCACAGAGAGAACATGACTGAAAGGGAACAGTTCTGTATGTTCAGTCTCTGTCATCTCACATGCCGAAACTTGTACCTTCTTCAGAGTGGTCTCAGGTGGTGGACTCTCACTGTTCTCCTCCACAGTCACTCATTTTGTGAGGATAGCTCGATCTCGGTAGATTTACACATGGTCCATATTTATTCCATTTAACAATGGATTTAAAAGAACTCAGGATATTAATAGGATGTCTTGGGCTTTGTGAATCATTTTGTATCAACACTTGACATACAGAACCTATTTGATGAGTTTTCTAGTCACTATGGAGTGGTTGAATATTTATGCAGTGACATATTTTACATTGCATGCTTTATTTAAATGGCCTTATTTTGTAGAATACTGATTTCACTTGCCACTGACAAATAATTTTATTAAAATTTATTTAAAATGTTTATTTTTATTAATCAACATTTATTTATCACAACAATAAGAGCATGAAATGTCCAAGATAAGGTGGATTTTTCTTTATAGGCACTGTAACTTCTTGCCCTTGTTTCAGAAAGCACATCAAAGTTGGAAAGAAAGAGTTACTTTGAATAAATTAACATTTTTGCTCAACGGTACACCACTATAGCTTTCAGACAAAATGTCAGGTCAGAAAAGTGCTTCAAATGCATTCAGCAACTTTTCTGTAAACAGGATATGTGACTAACCTGACATTTTTTAAGTTAAAGTTTGACTTTTGAACCTGCTAAAAAGATCAATCATCGTCCAAAGTGTAACCCTCCACTACTATCCTTATGAATTGGTGATATTTAAATAACTTTTTATTGCCTGCTGCTGAAAAGCAAAGTTGTACAATGTTTTGCCCATGTTGTATGTGTTATGTGTGATTGTATGGGTGTGTGTCTGTATTTTTTAAACCCCATGACCTACTGGATAAATGTTAATGAAACTCTCAAAACTTAATCACATCAAACAACTGTACTTTTTGATTTAATACAAGACTGCCACAACATCTTGTTATAATCAGCCAACACTAGAATGGCTGTAACCCAGTAATTTTTAAAACTAATGGGCTACATTTTGATGTGATAGTATCTGACAGTCACGCCGTTGACGTGCTCTGAGCAAGAACGCACCAAACGTTGTTTTCCAGGTTTGTTCAAATTGGCTACCACTCTGTCATTTCTCAACATTTGTTAATGATAGGCTCTATCCAGGACAGTGTTTTATGGGGATGTAGTTCTATATGTTGACGATTTTAGAAGCTCCTAAATAGGAATTTTCAAAACTAGATTCCAGAGTTAAAAATATATAAATGTCACTGTGGTACAACATACCATACCATACTGTAGAGATATAGGACCCTCATGTCCGTATTGGAGTTAAACCTCTCCACATCTCTCTGAAACTCTCAATGTTAGACTTTCTTGAAGCTCTCAAGGACACTATTTTTGTTACAATTATTTTGAATTAATGGACACCAATTAATCAGATTGAACTTTCTCTTTAATGTGTGTTAATTCAGAATTGATCAACAGTATATTTTTGTCATTTAATGATGATTTTACTAAGCTGGTATATTTTAAATATGCCAAAGTTAAGAGAACATCTCAGAATGATCTTGCTCTAAACTGTCTGCTCTGTGCAGAATAACTGTCTTAAAGTTGACTGAACAATCCGTCGTATTTGTTTGAAGTGTTTTTGGAACGAAGGAAAAGTTCCAGACATAATTTGCTTTCTGTCTCCCGTCCTTTCTAAAAACAATGAATCTGTTCTCAAAACAAATTACATGGCTTGTTCACATGCACCTGCATCTTCTGACGCATGTTTCTTTGTTTATGTCTACCCTATCATCTGTCACTCAAACTCACTCACTTGCAAAGTCACACCCTCTCTAGGGGTACGACAACCAATCAGCAGGAAGTATGTGACTAAGTCACACCCCCTTCTTAAAGGGACACTTCCTGTTGATTCTTGGAGTGCAAAGGGAACCACTAACTCAACAACAGTGAGTTCTCTGGGAGAATGAAAGATGCATAGACGTCTTTCTCCAAGCTGTTGTACGTCCCGGCCATCAGCCAAAGGCCCACGTCTTCAGCGAGGCTAACAGCACGTCAGCTGTTAGCCATCTGAGGGTGACTGCTCCAAGCTGTGAACACTTTTCCTGGAAGTTATCTTGAAACCAAACCGGAGCTGATAACATTACTCTGGGAGGCTTCAGCAGACCTCACGAGACCGTGGCAAGATGAAATTGTGTCGCCTATAAAACGCAGCAGGGCATGCGCGTCTGGCTTGACTAATTTACTGGAGTCGAGATAAGAAAATCTTCACAAAGGTAAACGTCGTTTCATCACGGTACGGATGTCCAGCCGAAACCAAACAGAGGATGAGCCACTCTGGTTAAACATCTCAAGATAAGATTCAACCATTTCCTTTCTTTAAATCTTCCTCCTTAACTCCTTATGTTTATTTCTAAATGTAAAACTGTAAGTTTGTGCCACAGAAATAAGTTAATATAAGACCCCACTGCACTAAAACCATAGATATACGGTAAGATCTGATGTAGTATATCTCCGTATCCTTTACATATACTTATACTTATATTTCCGGATATTCCAGATTTTGGGATTTTTTAAGGATCATTGCGGGCCATTTCCGGGAATATCCGAACACAGATCCTTCCGTATATCTATGGTTTTAGTGCAGTGGCATTAACTTGTGTTCTGTTGTTTTATGTTTTAATCTGCTGAAAAGTTAGTTATAAGTTGTGATCGATCAATCTATGTAAATATGTTGTGATTGTAATTTGATGATTTTGTTATTAAATGACTCTGCCTTTGGTAGGTCAACATAATAACGTTTCCTGTCAAGTTACATTACATTCACTGAGCCACAGATTTATTGATTCAGTCTGAAAAAGTTGAGAACCCGTATAACTGATGATAAATTTGTGTCAGTCTAAACCTGCTCAAATCTATCATCTAAATTATAGATAAGTCAGCAAACTGACGTATTTATCTATATTATTACAATTGGTGGCCGCGTACAGGTCTTCTGAAAGATTGAATTGATGTTTCTGTGCTCATAACATGTTGGCATATAGTTTTTATCCTGTTGTGGACTTGTAGAATAGTTCTGGCTGGTGAGTGTCGGAGATTGCTAATCGTGGCATTGTCTGGTGCGTTTCCCGTTAGAATTATTTTTTCTTTCACATTTCAACGTCTGTTTTGAAGCTGCGGATGAATGAATGTTTGTGGTTGGGAGACGATTCAAACCGTGTCGCAAACAAAAGCGTGCATTTGTCTTTTTGTGACTGCCGCGTCACGATTCTGCTTCATTTTATTACTTCTGCGGATTGCTGTTGAAGGTCTGTTTCACACATTTGCTGCTCCATTTTACCTAATCTGTTACAACGTGTTGTTGGCTGAGGTTCGGGTGAACCCAATCGGCTTTGGACCAGACGTTCCGACCTCCGGTTCCGATAGACGTAAAGTCCGTTGTTGTACACAGTTAGCGTGCTACCTTCTCTGGAAGGCGTGGGGGTAGCCTGTATGTGATTGGGCTCGTTAGCAGTATTTTCTGTGGTGTATTCTACGTTTATTTTGTGAGAGAGTGTCCAGAACTTTGGGTCGAGCTAACGTTAGCGGTTCCGAGAGATATTCGGCTACAGAAGCGCTGTGATTGGTCCATTGTGTGTCGTGTTCAAAAACGTTGGTACTGTTGACTGCTGGTTGTCAGATATTCATTTTTGCACACATTTCTGACAGTTTATCTGTGTTGTTCGTTCTATGCACGTGATATCGTCGAAGACTGGCTTAACCGCGGTGTTTTGCGATATTTATGACTGTTTTAGAACGTTGAAAAGTCCGTTCCTCGGTAACGTTCGACCGACCGCAGGTCCGTGAACGCACCGCTCGAACGGCACGTCACACGTGAGTGACGTCAGGTTTAGAAGACTCCATTACCCGTGAACACTTGGGTTTGAACTACAGGTTCTGTCTTCGCTGTGATTGGTCGATTACGCTGTAGGTGTTGACGCTAAAGGGGGGTGAGGAGCTCACTCCTCGTCAACTTTCACTTCAGCTGTTTGTCCCAGACAAGTTCAGGCTTGTTGTCCGTTACTATCTCTGAAAAGACTGTTTCATCGCGGTGTTTTTGAGATTTTAATGGGTGGATTGAGTCAGTTGCTCTGAGACTGCCGATCGCCATGTGACCAGGTCACGTGACACCGGGAGCTGCAACTGCTTTATGGGTCCGACCGCTTTCTTTTAAACGCAGTTTAAAGAATCACTTTACCTGTCCTAAACGATGTTACTCACATCGAATCGTCTATTATAAGACTGGGGTTCTGGTGTTTTGTCACGTCAAGGCTCTAGATCTTTCTGATTGCTGTTTTTGATCCGTTGTTAGACGTCTGTGAATGTTTAGCAGCTCACGGCTGCGCTCACAGGCGACAACAGCGCCTCTATTGCGGTCAGATAGAGAAATTGCAGTCGCTGTGATAAACTTATCCAACGTGGCACCCCCATCTGCTGGTTACTTTAGAAGACGCAGTCTTCCTGTAATTTGTACATGTTGAACGTTCCTGTTTTAAACGGGGAACAATTTGAAATATTGTACTCACAGCATCCTTTAATTTGATTTTCGCAGTAGATCAAATGTTGATGGCAGAACAGTTACACAGAAGTGATACAGACATGTCTGCTTTATGATAAAACTTGACACTTTTATCATAAATTCTGTACTACAAGGCTGTCTACTTTATTTTAAACTGCAAGTTTGAAATAACACACATGAGGCATCTTTTGTTTTGATTTTCACAAAGATCACACAACGTTGTCCGATTTTGTTTGACCTTGTCACAGGTCGACATATTAATAAAGATCACTGATTTTTATTTGATTTCACATCTTGGACTCCATGTTGACTGCCGCAGGCATCACATGGTGAGACTGTACACTGTGAAATAAGACCCACTTTACTTGATTTTTCACAGAAAATCAGTACAAAGATGGACGTTCAAACAGGTGCATCACCTGATAGGGCCTCCTCTTTTATCGCACGTAGATGGACATCTGCTCTAGCGTATGCTAATTACTTAGCTGCGGTGGACGTCCATCAGGATACGTGAGAAAGTCCCTTGTCGTTCTACGACAGGCTCCTCTCGGCCTACTCCGGGGATACATATGTCCCTGGCTTAGAGGAAGATGAGGAGTTTAAACGTCTTTTCACTACGCATCTCATGCCTTTCCAAATGAAATGTGTTCGCTTAACGTTTGATTGCAAAAAGGACAGCATGGAAAAGATAAAAGATTACGCTGCGTGGGTTTTTGAGACAAGGATACTACCCAGGACACCCTCAGTGGTGTGCCCAGGTCAAAAGGTCACATCCCACTCGCAGGAAATAGAAGAGGTTCCCTCTCCTACAGAGTGCAAAAGTAAACAGGTTTTTCATGATAACAAACAACAGTATGTTTCCAGCTGGAACATTGACTCTGATCGGTTCACAGGGAGTTCTGCTCCTCTTTCACCTCAGGTTGAAAACCCTGAGATGAGCAATGAACCACAAAAGGCAGGTGTTCGCTCTCTAGGTGAACCAAGATGGTTCAGATTGAACCAGAAAGGTTTTGACCTAGGCCTCATAGTGGGTGAACTTCGAGAGAAGTTGATGTCTGGGCGCCGTGACCCATTGAAAAGTGGTCGGTCCCAACATGTACCCACGAGAAGCGGCCCTCCTGCCCTTGCCCCTCGAACTGCACAGTTCGAGACATGCAAAGAGTCACACATGCTCCAGGTTAAGGAAACGACGCCTCCGCGCGCGGAAGTGACTGAGGTTGTAAGTTGTTTGTCAAATGATTTGGATGTTACAGTGGTTGACCAAGCTGACACAACGTGTGACGTTGTCCTTGATGATAACACAAACAACGTTGTTCAACCTGATGTAGCGATACACAGCACTGCCTTTTGCAACGACTCAGTGCACACAGTTGACGACAACAGCGTCAACATTGACAAAGAAGCTGACAGCAAACAAATTACTGATGATCAGCGTCCTGAAAATCAAGATGCTGACAGCAAACAAATTGCTGAAAATCCACATCCTGAAGGTCATGAGGCAGACAGCCATCATGATGCTGACAGCGACGAAGATTACACAGACAGAGTCACACGTACACAGAAACGTGTGAAAAAACCTAAACGGTTTCTGTGTAACTTTATAAAAAGGGGGATAGCTAAGAGAGCTTACCTGCCACTCACATTGGAAGGGGTCCTCGCGCAAGAAGCACTCCTGGTTTGCGGCTCAGACGTGTCTATCATGTCAGCCGAACTGTTTGAGGAGCTAAGGACCGCCGCTAACGATGTTGACAGGCAAATACCCTTTGTGAAAGACACTTATGGTGAGCTACAGGGCCCCGCAAAGACAGGGACAGCCCTGACAGTAATAGCCATGGTTCACATGCAGATTGGCGAAATGTCACTATACCACCCGGTGTATGTGTCTGAACGTGACTTACTCCAGACTCCGTTTTTGGTTGGCCAAGATTTTATAAATCGCTTTGAAGCGATTATAAATTATGGCAATCAGACAATGTGGGCCACAGTGAGCAGTCCGCTGCCAATCGAGGTGCCTCCCCAAGGTCAGGACACTGACTGTCTAACAGCAGGTACCGCTGAGGTCACAAGGGATTCCCCAACCGAGACCACAAACCCGGTAAGTGAACCTTCATATACAGGTGAGACAGAGGAGACTCAACATTTGGACCAGACTCTGGCCCATCACGAGGACCTCCTCTGTGAGCTGACACCTTCGGCACTCACTGAGCACTACCTATCACAGGTAGAAGAGGAGGTGGAGATCCAAGGGTCCCACACCGAGGACGCTGTACTGTCCTCTGGGACAGGTAATTCAGTCATCAGCCAAGCTTTCAATGAAACCTTGGTTCAAGAGCTTTTGAATCTGGAACTACTCAGCGATGACATAGTTCTGACAGTCTCAAAGAGCACCTCTTCATTCATGAAGTGGGAAGACATACATCACAGCAGAGGAGACACGCCTGTGACGGCGTCGACAGTTGTGACACACCTGAATTACGCAGAAAGAGGTAAACGTACAGAGGTACGTTGGCCGAAACCTATAAGGTTCTGTACAAGGTTCCCAATAAACTGCGCGAACAGCTTAAACTAAACAAAGGCATCCTAACTCGTGCCCATGGACGGACGTCCACACCTGTGTGCGTGGTCCCTCATGACCACAGGGGGGTGATGTTAGGTCATGCCCATGTCAAGGACAAAGATTTCAATAACCCCACAAATGACAAAGTTCTCGCAAACTCACAGACTTCATGGGAAAATAAGGTCGTCCAAGCACAGGATAGTAAATAAACTAAACAGTTTAAACTATACTAGTTGCGAAAAGAAACCGTTCCAACTAGAACTTAGAAACGCTAAGCATAAAACCCACAACAAAAACTAACCTTAACAACCGTTTAAATCTGCAGGATTTAATTGACATCGGTTATAAAGCTAAGAACTGTTTTTCTTGTGTGTGACACGTTGGAATCTGACGACCAGAGTGAGTTTGACGTAGTGAAACGTTGTTTTTAGTTGCTTAATTGCTACTTTTGTGTTATTGAAGTTGTTATTGTTTTCTGAACACTCCCAGCCAAAAGAGGTTTTGATTAATGTTAGTTGAAGACTTAAATGGATTTAACTATGCCAACATGCTGTTCATTTTGTTAAAGATCTCAATCTTTGATGAGTCATTGTAGATTAATACTACTTAAGGTACTATAATCTACACTGATCTCCCAATCATTTAGGTAGAACCGATTCGATCGTTTCTATTCTAGATCTATTCATTTTGATGAGTCTCGCCATAGACTTCAAAATTTATAGGGAATACCAAATCTTGCGTCGTTCGTCTAAAAGACAACAGACATTTAGACCAAACTAGATTTCATTTTTTTTATTTTAGTTTAACCTAAACTAAATAATGAATGGAGGAATAGTTTGAAAGAAGAGGCCTTCGTTACAGAAGCCCTCCACATTTCTATAGGTATAGATCCCTATATCTGATTTTTACAGCATTGATCCACCCCTTAATTGGTAATTGTAGCTGATCTAATCCATGATAGCTTACATACCAGGTGCATATAGGTAGGGCCTAATGTAAAATCCCAATCATAAGCCCACCTAAAACCACATAATTGCATGACACATTGAACCAGGGTGGCACCGACTGGAAGCCATCCAGCCTGCAACCTTCGATGTGGGGACCTGCTACTCCAACGTTGGTCTTCAACCTTCATCCAAGGGCCACCTCCTCTGCTTCAATATAGTAAATTATAGATTATAGAAAGCTCTGCAGAGAGTGGTGAAGGCTGCACAGAAGTCTGTTGGAGTCAGTCTCCCCACCATCACAGACATTTACACCTCTAGATGCAGGAAAAGAGCCACCTGTATCATGAAAGACCTCACTCATCCAGCACACTCACTCTTTGCCCCACTCCCCTCAGGACGGAGGTTGAGGAGCATCAAGTGTAGAACCACTAGACTGAGGAACAGCTTCTACCCTGAGGCTGTTAGACTCATGAATAAATAAAAATAAAATTAAAATAAACACTGCAAAATATCACATCATGCTGATGCTGATCTGTTTTCTTGTTGCTGTGTTCATCTGTGTTCATCTGTGACCATCTGCTCATACAAACTCATGTTCGTGCTGCTGTTTATTCCCACTATATTAGGCTTAGTGTATTACTAGTTGATGTTTTTCTTAGTTAGTTCTCGATGTTATTACTGTTTTTCTCTTTCATTTGTTGTTGGATGTAACTGGGACCTCGTGTACATAATCTCGTTTTCATCTCATGTACCACATGCGGTGCAAATGACAATAAAGACTCTCTGACTCTCTGACTCTGACTCAATCGAGGGATCCCCTCTACATGCTGATTAAAATCCATTCTTGCTGGTGAAGTCAATAACCCCCATCGTTGTGGATTTACCGTTGTGGATTATAAGACTTTGTTTTCCAAAGGATCACAGACTCAGTTTTCCATGGGTTAACAGACTATGTTTTCCAAAGGATTGAAAGCGTACCGCAATGGGATTACCTACGAACAGTATGGAATTTCCAAAAACATTATGGGAGTATAATTTTGAAAAAAAATTTGACTTTTTTTTTCCACTTGCTGGATTACATAGAGGTCAGAGACATTCGGTGGTATCCTTTCGTGTTGGAACTCATCTCCAAGGACAGGCGATGATTTCGGGACTGTAGAGATATAGGACCCTCATGTCCGTATTGGAGTTAAACCTCTCCACATCTCTCTGAAACTCTCAGTGTTAGACTTTCTTGAAGCTCTCAAGGACACTATTTTTGTTACAATTATTTTGAATTAATGGACACCAATTAATCAGATTGAACTTTCTCTTTAATGTGTGTTAATTCAGAATTGATCAACAGTATATTTTTGTCATTTAATGATGATTTTACTAAGCTGGTATATTTTAAATATGCCAAAGTTAAGAGAACATCTCAGAATGATCTTGCTCTAAACTGTCTGCTCTGTGCAGAATAACTGTCTTAAAGTTGACTGAACAATCCGTCGTATTTGTTTGAAGTGTTTTTGGAACGAAGGAAAAGTTCTAGACATAATTTGCTTTCTGTCTCCCGTCCTTTCTAAAAACAATGAATCTGTTCTCAAAACAAATTACATGGCTTGTTCACATGCACCTGCATCTTCTGACGCATGTTTCTTTGTTTATGTCTACCCTATCATCTGTCACTCAAACTCACTCACTTGCAAAGTCACACCCTCTCTAGGGGTACGACAACCAATCAGCAGGAAGTATGTGACTAAGTCACACCCCCTTCTTAAAGGGACACTTCCTGTTGATTCTTGGAGTGCAAAGGGAACCACTAACTCAACAACAGTGAGTTCTCTGGGAGAATGAAAGATGCATAGACGTCTTTCTCCAAGCTGTTGTACGTCCCGGCCATCAGCCAAAGGCCCACGTCTTCAGCGAGGCTAACAGCACGTCAGCTGTTAGCCATCTGAGGGTCACTGCTCCAAGCTGTGAACACTTTTCCTGGAAGTTATCTTGAAACCAAACCGGAGCTGATAACATTACTCTGGGAGGCTTCAGCAGACCTCACGAGACCGTGGCAAGATGAAAATGTGTCGCCTATAAAACGCAGCAAGGCATGCGCGTCTGGCTTGACTAATTTACTGGAGTCGAGATAAGAAAATCTTCACAAAGGTAAACGTCGTTTCATCACGGTACGGATGTCCAGCCGAAACCAAACAGAGGATGAGCCACTCTGGTTAAACATCTCAAGATAAGATTCAACCATTTCCTTTCTTTAATCTTCCTCCTTAACTCCTTATGTTTATTTCTAAATGTAAACTGTAAGTTTGTGCCACAGAAATAAGTTAATATAAGACCCATTAACTTGTGTTCTGTTGTCTTATGTTTTAATCTGCTGAAAAGTTAGTTATAAGTTGTGATCGATCAATCTATGTAAATATGTTGTGATTGTAATTTGATGATTTTGTTATTAAATGACTCTGCCTTTGGTAGGTCAACATAATAACGTTTCCTGTCAAGTTACATTACATTCACTGAGCCACAGATTTATTGATTCAGTCTGAAAAAGTTGAGAACCGATGAGAAACTGATGATAAATTTGTGTCAGTCTAAACCTGCTCAAATCTATCATCTAAATTATAGATAAGTCAGCAAACTGACGTATTTATCTATATTATTACAATACCATACCACTTTATTTATAGAGCACTTAAACAGACACAAGGCCAACCAAAGTGCTGTACAATAGAAACAAACAAGCAAAGCAGACAGGAAAACAAAAACAAAATTTAGATAGAAATAGCAACAGAAACTAACTAAAATGGTGAACAGTGTATATTACAGAGGATCAAAACAAATCACATCGTGTTAAAGGCGAGAGAATAGAAGTGGGTTTTTAATCGAGACTTAAATACTGTGAGTGAGGGAGCCTGCCTGACACTCAGTGGCAACTCATTCCATAGTCTTGGACCTGCAACTGAGAAGGCCTTGTCACCTCTGAGCTTCCGGCGAGTATCTGGGACTGAGAGAAGGATCTGGTCTGCTGACCTCAGAGAGCGCGGTGGGACATAAGGCTGCAGAAAGTCAGTGAGATAAGGTGGAACGGAATTGTTCAGAGATTTAAAGACATACAGGAGTATGTCTGGTGCTATGTTCGTCGCTTCTCCGCGCTAAAAAGCTAAAAAGTTATTTTGCTGTTGCCAGGTTAGCGGACATTTATCTGGACTTATATTGTTCAGTAGTTTGTCAATCAAGGACTTATACGAACAGCTTAGTTAGCACTTCCTAACTGGAATTTGGGCTGTCAACTTATAACTCCAGCACGGCAGCACGAACTTTGCTTGGAGAACTAGCTGCAATTATTGTTGTGCTTACCTGCTGCCTCTGTCAACCTCCTGTGTCGTCTGGACTGTTCTGGATTTTCTCTTGTGCTACTCTTTAAGTTATGCTCATTCAAGTAACATCTCACTGCTTCTTGGATATTTTTTCGGAGCCGTGGGTCTGCTGTTAGCGGCTAGCTCTGTGCTCGCTTCCCCCGGCTTGGCTGGCTCGTTGATGTTGACCCACTCCGCTTCCCAGCTGTTTGGACTTAACAACTGCTCCATTCCACTTTCTGTTTCCACCATAAAACAACTGGGCCTTCTGCGTGGACCTCGTTATATCCATAGAGGCTCTCGGAATAAATCTATTTATTCTCGGCAAGCTGGGTCTGACTCCATCCCTTCTGTCTGGTCTATGAGACACATTGCACCTCGATTACGTCATCAGAACGTTGCGTCTGTAGTCCCTGATATTGCTGACAGAACATAGCGCACAAAGTGGCAAGGAAAACATGGAGTGGACTTCAGTCAATATGGCGGCGCGTGCAAACGTTGCGGCTTCTCTCTCTCCCAGCAACACGGTGCTTTCGTCTGTTTTGTCCTGCACGCCGCAATTTGCCGGCACGTCTTTGTCTTGTCTACGTGTTCAAGAACGCAAGTATAGCCGTGAATTCCTGCTTGATGTCGGAAAAACCGCTCATTTGGGAATAAGCAGCGAACTCCAGGAGAAGCTACATGAGCTCGAGGAGGAGTTACATGAGCTTCGTGACTGCGAGCTGCTCTGGAAGCCAGCCCGGACCTTCCCTTCATCGCGCCCGCCGTGGAAGTACCACAAGCGGCGTGACGCTTCACCGCGCCCGCCATGGAAACGCCACAAGCGGCGTGACAGGAAACAGAAGCGGGGTAAACGCGGAGGTATCAGAGCTAGGCTAGCAGCTAGCCCACACAGGCCGGCTATTCCATCCATGGTTCTGGCTAACGTGCGCTCCTTGGACAACAAATTGGATTATATACGCCTGCTACGAACGACACAAAAGACTGTGAGAGACTGCTGTGTGTTTGTATTCACGGAAACGTGGCTCAACAACAACGTTCCGGACCATGCTGTTCAGCTGGAGCAGCTAACATGCTACAGAGCGGACCGAACCCTCGAGGGAGGTAAGACAAGGGGAGGGGGGCTCTGTGTTTACATCAACAACGCATGGTGTCGTGATGCTGCTGTGGTCTACAAACACTGCTCACATTTAGTGGAGTTCATGACTATTAAATGCAGACCGTTCTTTTTACCGAGGGAGTTTACAGCTGTTTTGATTGTTGCTGTATATATCCCCCCAAGCTCCAACAGCAAAGATAGAGGTGAGGCACTAAATGAACTATATCTGCACATCAGTGAGCAACAAACAGCCCATCCTGATGCTTTTCTCATCACGGCTGGTGATTTCAACCATGCAGATTTAAAGAGTGTTCTTCCAAAAACATACAGAAACATAAACTTTGCAACAAGAGGAAACAACACCCTGGACCAGGTTTACACCACCATGAAAAATTCCTACAGAGCCATCCCCCTCCCCCACATTGGTGCTTCTGACCATATCTGTGTTATGCTAAAGCCAGCATACAGGCCACTGGTGAAAGTCACAAAACCAGTCCGCAAGCAGATACGAGTGTGGCCAGAGGGGTCTTCAGAGGCACTCCAGGACTGTTTTGACACCACAGATTGGAGTATGTTCAAAGAAGCTGCTACCACAAACAACACCACATGTCTCCAGGAGTACTCAGACACTGTATGTTCATACATCACCAAGTGCATTGATGATGTAACCAACCTTAAAACCATCACTGTTCGGGCTAACCAGAAGCCATGGCTGACAGCTGAGGTTCACAGACTCATGAAAGCCAGGAATGCTGCCTTCAAAGCGGGAGATCAGGTGGGCCTGAGGGCAGCCAGAAACAACCTGGACCGGGGCATCAGAAAGGCAAAGAAGCAGTATTCTGGGAAAATAGCTCACCGTTTCAAGGACAGCAGGGATACACGCAGTCTGTGGCAGGGTATACAGACCATCACAAACTACAAACCACCCCCACAGACCTGTGACAGCTCAGCCTCTGCGCTGAATGAACTGAATGAGTTCTTTGCTCGGTTCGAGGCAAGTAACGGCACACCAGCACATAAACTCCCCCCCTCTCCTGATGGCCAGGTGCTGACGCTGTCCTCAGACAGCGTAAGGCGATCATTCATCAAGATTAACGCCCGGAAGGCCTCTGGTCCTGACAACATACCTGGTCGCGTGCTGAAGGACTGTGCAGGGGAACTCGCAGCGGTCTTCACGGACATCTTTAACATCTCACTGAGCCAGGCCATCGTCCCCACCTGTTTCAAAGCCACCACCATCATCCCTGTCCCAAAGAAGGCAACGCCCGCATGCCTCAATGACTATCGCCCAGTAGCACTCACCCCCATCCTGATGAAGTGCTTTGAACGGCTAGTCATGAAAAGCATCACATCTGTCCTCCCTGACTCCCTGGATCCCTTCCAATTTGCATACCGACCTAATCGCTCAACCGACGATGCCATCTCCTCTGCCCTTCACACAGCTCTCACACATCTGGACACGAAGGACTCCTATGTTAGAATGTTGTTCATCGACTTCAGCTCGGCATTTAACACCATCATCCCCCAACAGCTCATCCTTAAACTGGACAGTCTGGGGCTGAACACCTCAATGTGTAACTGGCTGCTAGACTTCCTGACCGGGAGACCACAGACAGTGCGGGTCGGGAGTAACACATCTAGCACCATCACATTGAACACAGGGGCCCCACAAGGATGTGTGCTGAGCCCCCTTCTATTCACCCTGCTAACACACGACTGCACACCATCGTACAGCTCCAACCACTTCATCAAGTTTGCGGACGACACAACAGTGGTGGGTCTCATCAGCAACAACGATGAGACGGACTACAGGAACGAGGTGAGCCGCCTGGCCTTGTGGTGCGGACACAACAATCTCACTCTCAACGTGGAGAAGACAAAGGAGATTGTTGTGGACTTCAGGAAGAAGGATGCCCAACATGCCCCTCTGACCATCAACAGCACCGCAGTGGAGAGAGTAGACAGCACCAAGTTCCTGGGAGTGCACGTCTCAAAGGACCTGTCCTGGAGCAGGAACACTGCAGCACTGGCAAAGAAGGCTCACCAGCGTCTCTACTTTCTCCGCAAGCTGAAAAGGGCTGGAGCTTCAACCCCCATCATGAGCACCTTCTACAGAGGTGCCATAGAAAGTGTCCTGACCAGCTGCATCACTGTGTGGTTTGGTGCATGTACTGCATCCTGCCGCAAGAGCCTCCAGCGCATTGTGAGAGCAGCTGAGAAGATCGTGGGCACCTCCTTGCCCTCACTGCAGGACTTACACAGCAAACGCCTCACTCGGAAAGCCCACCGCATGGCAGGTGATCCCACACACCCACTACACAGCTGCTTCAGACTACTGCCATCAGGGAGGAGACTGAGGAGTCTCCAGGCTCGAACCAGCAGACTGAGAGACAGCTCTGTTCATCAGGCAGTCAGAATGCTAAACACTCTGCCTGCTCTGCCCCCCCTCCCATTTGAACTGCCTTAACACTAAAACTTTCTCACACATTATCACTCAACACAAAGTTTTTCACTAAACTCTCGGTCATGTGCTCATACAGTTTGCACTACTTCTCATACTTGCACTAATGTCTGTATTACATCACTGCCTATAATCATAATACTGTTTACATTCTCTGTTTACATTTATTAATACTGTTTACTTTTATTACTACTGCTTACATGTAATTACTACTGTTTACATTTATTTACACTACTCTAATATCTACACCACTGCTGGTACATATACAGTGTGCTCTGAACGGTCTTATTTAGGGATGCCCAATGTGCCTTACTGCATATGCCACTTTTTGCCTCTATAACAACATCAACTACTACCTCATACATATACTGTGTACATTGACTCATACGCTGCTTTGCCACTTTGCAAATGTCAATGCTAGAAACCTTTAGTTTATTTTAGTTATACTTTTTATACTCTTTTTTTGTGCTAGTATGCAAAAACTCAGGACAGTATTATGTTCATTAAATGTTTAATGTTTTAGTTTTAGAGTTGGTGTGGATTTTCATGCTCTTGCACCGCTATGCAAAAAAAAAAAACTCAGGACAGTGTTAGTTTTACTATTTTATGCTTATGTCTATTATTATATGTTTCAGTGTTTCAATGTTTAGATGTTTACTGTTGCACCGAGGGACTGAGAGAAACGCAATTTCGGTCCTGTGTATGTCCTGTACAGTACATATTGCAGATCTGACAATAAAGGTGACTTTGACTTTGACTTTGAGTCTGCTTAAACCTCTTCTAAAGGCTTCTACTCAAACTGGTGTTAACATAGAAATTTTCAATGCACAATCACTATCCAATAAATCATGTATAATTCATGATCATATTCTGGAGAAGAACTTAGACCTCATGTGCCTTACTGAAACATGGCACCAACCAGATGTGTACAGTTCACTGAATGAAGCTTCATATATGGATATGGTTATCTGCAGAGAGCCCGTTGCACTGGCCACGGTGGTGGTCTGGCTGTAATTTACCACAGAAATTTAAAATTATCCCATCTGGCTTCTTAGGACTTTTCTTCTTTTGAATGTTTGGCCTTTAACCTCAAAGCCCCCCTCCTGATGAATGTTAAATTGATTTATAGGCCACCCAAACCGCATGTTTCATTTAACTCAGAGATGCATGACCTCCTCACTTTTTTCTGCACCTCTCCTGTGAACATTTTTTTTCTTGGAGATTTAAATATCCACATTGATACTTCATCTTCCCCTCTGGCAACAGATTTTAAGTCTCTTTTGGACTCTCTCAATCTTACTCAACATGTTGACGCCCCTACACACAACAGGGGGCATACTCTGGATTTGGTGATTACAGACTCTGTACTCATCAATAACTTATCTGTATATGACCTGGGTGTCTCGGACCACAGTGTCATCTCTCTGGAAGTGCCTTCAACTTCGCCTGCTTCAAATCCAAAACGACTTATCCAGTTCCGTGACTTTAAAAACATTTCCCCTGAGGTTCTGTTCGCTGATCTTCACTCCCTGACCAATGTCAATCATTCATTTGCAAATTACTCTGTGAATTACTATAACCAATCTCTCCAGGAGCTTCTGGTCCAGGCTCCCTTGAAAGCAAGACTGGTGTCTTTCTTCCGTTCAAGCCCCTGGTACACTGGTGAGCTACGCAAGATGAAGGCAACTGGCTGTGCTATTGAGAGACGTGTAAAATTATCTGGTCTCTCTGTACATAAGCAGGAATATAAAGAACATCAGAAAGCCTACACCTATTCTATTAAAGAAGCACAGTCCAAATATTATTCCAACATCATCAACAACTGCCCTAGAAACTCTAAACAGCTCTTCTCCACAATAACTCATCTGCTTAATCCCATTAAACAAACTCATGAGGACTCTGTTCATAAATGCAACCTGTTCCTTTCATTCTTTAAAAACAAAGTTAACTCTATCAGATCTCAGCTCCACAGCCTCCCTGATCTTCGTTTGCCATCTACCCGTCTGTATTCTGGGTTCCTGAGCAGCTTTGATGATGTTGTTCAGAGTGAAGTGGAGACCATCATCAAGAAAATGAAGCCTTCATCCTGCACCCTGGATCCCTTCCCCTCATCTCTCATAAAATCCAATCACTTTGCAATAAGCCCATTAATCACACAAATGATAAATAAGTCCCTACAATCTGGTCATGTTCCATTGCCTCTAAAAACTGCCATCATTAGGCCTCTTCTGAAAAAAATCTAATTTGGATCCAGACGTTCTTTCTAATTACCGCCCGATTTCCCACCTCCCATTTCTGTCTAAAGTGCTGGAAAAAGCAGTTGCTGTTCAGTTGCAGATCCAACTACAACAACACTCCCTGTATGAGAAGTTTCAGTCTGGCTTCCGAGCAACTCACAGTACTGAGATCGCATTGCTAAGAGTTACCAATGATGTCCTCATGGCTGCTGACATTGGTTCTCCCTCCCTCCTTTCCCTCCTTGACCTCACTGCAGCTTTCAACACTGTGGACCATAGTATCCTCCTCCACCGTCTTCACGTGGAGGTTGGTCTCTTTGACACTGTGCTGGACTGGTTTAAATCTTTCCTCTCCAATAGGCTGGAATGTCTTGGTCCTGGCAATGCCACTTCCCAGACTGTCTGTGTCTCCTGTGGTGTCCCTCAAGGGTCAGTTCTGGGGCCCCTGCTATTTTCCCTTTACATGCTGCCTTTAGATCAAATTATTAATCAGTACAACATTTCTTTTCACTGTTATGCTGACAATACACAGCTTTACATCAGGACTGGAGCATCATCATCATCACCATTGTCATCTCCATCTTCACTCACTACCCTCTCTACCTGCCTGGAGGAAATAAGGGCATGGATGAATCAGAACTTTCTTCAATTAGGAAGGGGTGGCCGTGGCGTAGTGGTAATGGCAGTCGTTCCCCGATCGGAAGGTTGGAGGTTCGAATCCCAGTTCCCCACACCATGTGTCGTTGTGTCCCTGGGTAAGACACTTAACCCCGAGTTGCTCCCGGTAGGACTGGAAAGCGCCTTGCATGGCAGTCTGCCGCTACCGGTGTATGAATGTGTGTATGAATGGGTGGATGGTTGGTATTGTAAAGCACTTTGGGGCCCCTCATAGGGGGCTGGAAAGTGCTATATAAACAAGCTCAATTTACCATTCAATTAAACTGCTCCAAAACTGAGGCCATACCGATTGGCACCCCTCACCAACTACAAGCAACAACTATAACAACAATTTCCTTTTCTGGACAAGACATCCTACTCTCCATCTCTGTTACAAATCTTGGAATAAAAATGGACTCTCATCTTACATTTGAAAATCACATTAAGCATCTGTTTAAAACCTGTTTCTTCCATGTTCGAAACATCTCCAAACTTCGCCCATCTATAACTTTTGCTGATGCAGAGAAACTCGTCCATGCCTTTGTCTCCTCCAGGCTCGACTACTGCAACTCCCTGTTTATTGGAATCCCCACAAAAAACCTTCAGAAGCTTCAATATATTCAAAATAGTGCAGCAAGGATTTTATTGAGAGCTCGTAAATTTTAACGTACTACAGTACACCCATTCTCCATAACCTCCATTGGCTTCCTGTCACCTACAAAATTGCTCTCATTACTAGGGATGTCCCGATCAGGTTTTTCTGGCCCCGAGTCCGAGTCCTTTAATTTTAGGAATTGGCCGATACCGAGTCCCGATCCGATACTTCTAAAATACATTTTTAAAATGAAGGGAAAAAAAAGAAACAGATCCAGATGTCCCTTCATTTTTATTTTATTTACCTTAACATTTAACAGAGTACTTCTGTGAGGTAGATTGAACAATCAAGTAATAAGATTTAAAATAAAATTATTCACATTGAAGTTTAGTGCAACAGTATGAAATAAAAATGTCTAATTTAAAATAAGCAGCTCAACTTAAAATACCAGAACATGACCAGAACCTGACTAGAACCAGAACCTGTGCAGGCATGTAAACAAATAAACTTAAAGTGTCAGTTTTATAAAATAAGGCTAGTAACATGCTTTTCTGAACAGCACTCTTAACTCTCCTCCCGTGGCTTCACAGAAGGAAGTGTATGTTTTTCTTTATGAGATAAATATAAATTATAAAGTCTCTTGCAGCGTGAGCTGGGCTGGGTTGTCTGGTTAAACTCTGTGTATTGTGTCGGGTGTTTGTTTCTGATGTGTGTTATGAAATAAAATACTTTATCTTTGTGTTTTCATTTATTTTGAAGGAGTCTTTACACGGCGTTCAAAATGATCAAGTTTCTCTCATAGAATGGTAAGGGTTTCCTGAGAGGAGACAGAATGTGAGCATGTACTCATGTGAGGCTTTGGTACTGAAGGAATGCTTGAAGTTGGATCTCTTCTGGTCTCTGAGTGGCTTGTGGCAGAGGGGCCTTGGCGCCTCTCTGTCAGTTTTATGACTTCACAGATTTATGACTGGCAAGGAGACACTGGCCTCTTTGTTCTGGGTGGCTGTTAAGCCACACTCCCCCCCCCGTCAGCTCTCATGTGAGTTGGAAAAAAGGTCCATCTCTGAAAACTGCTCCTTTTTGTGGAAATATAAGTGTGTAAAACCACTTGAAGGCGCAGAGAACATGATTGCATAAACGTAGTAAAACAATTAATACCTTGATCATAAAGCACTTGTGCATTAATTATAATAGTTGTGAAGTAGTTTTAATCAGATTAAAAGTAGAACTGTGTAAGGTCAGCCTGTATAAATAAAGGTTGAATGAATGAATATTATCCTTCACTCTTTTACCAAAAAAAAGGGTTCTGCAGACTGAAAAAAGCAAATGGTATTTCCTCTATCAGTTAAGGGGGAGGGAAAATACCCCACCAGAGAGACAAAGAAGGGCCTCGGTGATTGGTGGAAGGCAGGAAATATCCTGCAGGAGTATAAAAACATGGGTATCCTCCTCCAGCAATAACGCATAAAAGCCCCGGGGTGAAGACAACTGGATTCAGACCAGGTTGTATGAGGTCTCCCTTGAAACACAATCAATGTCTTTTCTTCCACCATCTCTCTCCCCACTGTCTCCCTGGCTCTATTTTGAACAAATGTAATGGCTTTTAGAAATAGAACAAATGTATTCTGTGACTTTTTAAACTTATAATTAAACTGGTTTTTGGAACTTTAAATTACGTGCGTTTGTTGTATTTTCAGTGTATCTCTCCTTTCTGATCTAAAGTGAACCAAATAACGAATTCTGGGGCAGATGAGAATCAAAGCCAACATGTGCCTAATCAGGTTTGTTGTGTTAAATGCAGCCTTTTCCTTACCTCCTCTTGAAATACGAACTTTCCATTGGTCATCCACTTTAAAATATATCCACACAACAGACATCGCTGCCTCCACTTCAAGTTAATGCCGCGTTCCGCTTCTTTTTTACGACAGTCACCGCTTTACAGCAGGCACTGCTGCAAAACTATTGTGCATGTTTTGTTCCGAGACAATTTGACTCTGTAACTCAACATACAGTTAATATAATATTCCCGTTTGTGTTTAGAATAAATATACACATATATATCCGATCCCTGATCGGTGTGTAACGCCCGAGTCGAGTCGAGTCTGAAATCACGTGATCGGGACCCGGTTTCGGATCACGTGATCGGATCGGGACATCCCTACTCATTACCCACCAATGCTTAAACGGAACTTCACCAGATTATCTAAAGGACCTTCTTGAACCATATTCATCCACCCGGTCTCTACGATCACAGAACAGTAATCTCCTTCACCTTCCTCGAACCAAATTAAGGACCATGGGAGACCGGGCATTCTGTGTGACTGCCCCCCACCTCTGGAACTCCCTCCCTGACTATCTGAGAGCTCCACAGTCACTGGTTGACTTTTAAAAAGGCTTAAAGACCTTTCTTTTTAAGCAAGCCTACTCTGCCTCAACATGATTTTATATCTGATTTTAGTTGATATTATCATTGTTTTTAGTTGAATTTATTACTGGTTTTTGTTATTTTATCATTGATTTTACTTGATTTTATCACTTGTTTTTTATTTGATCATTGATTTTAGTTGCACCTTGTAGCACTTTGAGATTTTTGTTAATGAAAAGTGCGTTACAAATTAAATTTATTATTATTATTATTATTATTACTGTTGAAATCTTGTGTGGACAGCCTACAAAACACCCAGGCTTGGTAAAAATACTGCACTTTTTGTTTGTATGAAAGATTTTCAAGTACAGTAGTACCTCGCTATTACACGGTTCGTTTATCACCAACTCGCTTTATCGCAGTTGTTCTAAATAATTAACATATACTATAATAATATATTGGACATGACATACAATTGGCTGATTGATGGATGAGCCGCACGATCGGCATGGAATTTTTATTTTAAATTAATTATTTTAAATTATTTAGCACCTTCTGCACCTTTGTGCAGCCCTTTCTGCAGAATAAACTTCCTGCTGCAGCTGATCAGCTGATCTCGTGTAGAGCAGAGAAGTGGGCATGGCCAAGAGCGCTTGCAAGTGGCTAAGAGCAACGGAGGCAGAGAGCTGAAATCATGATATTCTGTTCTCTTTTAGAGCTTTAGAGTTTATAAACATTGTTTAGAATGTTGTAAGAGTATGGAAAGGGTTTAAATAGTCTTATACAGGTAGTCCCCGACTTACGAGCGCTCTGACCTACGAGGTTCCGGACTTACGAGCTGGCGAATTTTTGGAAAAAACGCAAAAAATACCGAGTTTTTCTGTGTTTTTTCACCACAGTTCGTTAGCTAAACATGTGGACACACGTTTCCGATCATTTTTATGCACTCGTAAGCAGTTTTTCGATGAAAAACGAGTGTTTGTAGTCGCGCTAGCAAAACCGTTCCAACTTACGAGCGAAATTCCGGACTTACGAGACACGTGGCGGCCGTTCCAAGTTACGAATTTTCGCTTTACGAGCGCCTCGGAGGAACGGAACTCGCTCGTAAGTCAGGGACTACCTGTATATATACAGGGAACCCTCGACTTACGGCACCACCAACCTACGGCAACTCAGACTAACGAATGCACTCGTTAAAAAAAACTTTTTAAATTTTATTTTTTTAATAAATGAATACATGTACAGTACTGTACAGTCACCAAGCACTTAGCCTATCCTAACACAGTTTTTAAAGATGAAGGAGTGAGTTGAATTGTCTCCCTTTCACATAAAGTGAAAGTAGCTCCCTTTATGTGAATGGAGCCTGCTGGGGAGGAGGGAGACAATTCAACTCACTCCTTAACTGTGTTAGGATAGGCTAAGTGCTTGGTGACTGTACAGTACTGTACATTTATCTATTTAATTAAAAAATTAAAAATATATATATATTTATATATATATA
>JBBPBX010003277.1:0-20392 GCA_038048925.1 Garcialebias charrua | reverse complement strand
TATGTATATGTATGTATGTATATATATATATGTATATATATATGTATATATATATATATATATATGTTTGTTTGTTTTGCTTTGGTTCAGATGATGAGCAGAAAATGACTGAATAGTAAGTTTTCACAACTTACAACTTTAATATGCCAGTTGTCACAAACTACAAACAACCCTGAACTGGTTAAATACAAAACCACATGTTAGGGTTTGAAACTAGAATATGATGCTTCCATCACAAAATAAAATCACTGAATAGCTATTGTTGCCTGGACTTCAACACAAACTTCCCTGCAACACGCTTGCAGCAACTTCATTTTTTCTCTTCCCTTGTTTCTTCACCTGGTTTGGGGGGCCCCAGCTCCATTTCTTCTACAGCCGCCCCTGCTTTCTCCTACACCAGCTCCTTTGCCTCCGTTCCTGCACTTTTTATTTCTCCATTCACCTCCACCTCCACTTTCTCTTCCTTATCACCAGCGGTGGGTGGGGGACCGGCTGCGCGCACCCCCCCTCCCCCGCCGGCAGCGGGAGGGGACCGGCCGCACACACCCCCTCCCTCCCCCGCCGGCAGCGGGAGGGGACCGGCCGCGCTGAAGCGAATAAAAGATAAAATCATCCAGTTTTACATAAAACCTAACAAGAACAGTTTTCTCCTTTGTGAGACAACGTGTTTGAGACTATCCGTTCACAAAAAAAACTTAGGGGGCGGGTCCGGAGGCTCTGGGGGCCCCTAAAATTCCGGGGCCCCGGGCTCAAGCCCCTGAAAGCCCCTGCATAAATCAGGCCCTGGTTGCAACTATAAATACGGTGGCTGTAATAACCTTGCACATACCAAAGTGGGGTAAAAAAAGAAAAAGGTTTATTATACATCCACTGTAGTATAATTTGTATATAAAATTGATTCTCAATTCAAGTCCTCAGGCCTCCCTGCTCTGAATGTTTTAAATGTGCCTCTGTTCCAGAACAGCTGATCCACATGATGCATGACCTCTTCTGCAGCCACCAAGTCCTGCAGAAGCAGGTGTGTAGCAGAATGGAAGCCACACACCTTTCTGTCTTTGGGAGGTGCTTCCTGTGGCAGAATTTGTTTTCTTTCTGCTACACACCTGGATTGAATCTGTGGGTGATTAACAGGCTTCTACAGGACTTGGTGGCTGCAGAAGAGGTCATGCAATCCTTGTTTGATTTACAAACATTTTTGAACTGACAGCCATTTGATACTGAAAAATTAATTGAAATATAATCAATAACAAATTCAAATTGAACAGTAACATTAATTCAGGAACACAATATATTTAACCTACAACAAAAATGAACACAGTACAACAATTTGTGTTTTTTTTTTAAACAAAATGAGGAAGTCAGGACTAATGGCTACAATGAGCACGTTTTGCAGCGCATAGCTTTTCAAAGCGGGGTTTCAAGCTTGACACGGCAACTCTCAGCTCCTGTTCAATGTTTAGCTGGGACCTGTACTTGCTCTTTAGTGCAGCAACAGCAGAGAAGCCAGTCTCACAAAGATGTTGCAAAAGGAATAAGAATGTCCATAGCCTTCTGCCCTAAGAGTGGATTCTCCTTCTCTACACTCAGCCAGAACTCACTCAGTGTCTGTGATGTGAACCTCAGTCTCAATGTGGAGTCAGATGTCAGGTCAATGAACTGGTCTTCCTCTGCAGAGCTGAAACCAGTAGGAGCTGGTGCATTGAAAGGATCTCTGACCCAGTCATACTGGGAACTGTTTTCAGGGAAGTACTTTTCAAAGAATAGCATCAATGATGAAATGTGCTGCTTGATGCAGGGAATCACTGAGGAGGCATCATACTCAGTAGTGTCCACAAATTCATTCAGGTTCTCAAATGAATCAGTATTTCCTTCATCAAGTCGCCTGCCCCACATTGCAAGCTTCCGAGTGAAAGAGCTGATCTTGTCTGTGACCTGAGGGAGGTGTTTATCTTTCCCTTGAAGCTGTACATTCAGTTCATTAAGCTTCCAAATATGTCACTCAGGTAGGCCAGTTTTGCCAGGAAGTTCTCATCACTAAATTTTTCTGCAAATTCGTGCTTGTGCTCCTGAACCAAAAACACTCTTATCTCCTCTCTGAGCTCAAAAACTCCGGACAAAACTTTTCCTCATGAC
Organism: Garcialebias charrua; assembly: GCA_038048925.1. Taxonomy (NCBI): domain Eukaryota; kingdom Metazoa; phylum Chordata; class Actinopteri; order Cyprinodontiformes; family Rivulidae; genus Garcialebias; species Garcialebias charrua. The sequence goes on along the minus strand of JBBPBX010003277.1, from coordinate 18,259 downwards.
AGCCACCACTGTGCTTCACTGTGAAACAGCACAGCTTGGTGTTCAGCTCCCATCTCCTCATAGATGGCAGAGAAGACTCTTGTTTTTAGTGGTCTGGTCTTTATAAAATTGACCACACCTATGATGTCAGTCATAATCTCATTTAATTCAGAGGAAAGGTGCCTTGCCAATCACAATCCAAGATGGCGCCACGCACGGTCGCCCTGGCATTTTGGTGCGCTTTGTTTTGTCTGTTTTTGTGCGTTATTCCTGTGTCTTCGTACTCCTACACCCGTGAGGAGCTTCTAAACATCAGAACAATAATCCATGAGGATATTACACCAGTTTTTTTGGTGCCTGCAGCAGAAGCAGTGCACTTTTTGGCCAAAACAGTGAGACGTCGTCGAAGAGGAAAGCGAGCAGGCGCTCTCGTGAGACTTCGGAAGCGGGGCAGCCGCTCGCCTCTACCTGGAATATTCCTCTCAAATGTCCGCTCACTTCCCAACAAAATGGACGAGATAGCGCTGCTGATGAGAAGGAACAGTGACTTTTCCTCCTCCTGTGTGCTGTGTTTCACGGAGACGTGGCTGAACGCACACACCCCCGACGCAGCGCTCCAGCTGGCTGGCTTCCAGCTGCTGCGCGCGGACAGAGAGCGCTCACTCTCAGGTAAAACGAAAGGCGGAGGAGTCTGCTTCTACATAAACAATGCCTGGTGTTCTGATGTGACAGTGATCTCTGAGCATTGCTCTCCTTCCCTGGAATATCTGATCATTAACTGCAAACCGTTCTACTCTCCACGTGAGTTTTCCTCATTCATCCTGGCCGCTGTTTACATTTCACCGAGCGCTGATGTGCGTGAGGCTGAGAGAGCTCTTGCAGAACAGATAACGAGCGTGGAGCAGTCTTTCCCTGACTCCCTAGTTATAGTCCTTGGGGATTTTAACAAAGGAAATATGAGTAATGAACTGCCAAAGTACAAACAGTTTGTCACATGCCCAACCAGAGAGGGAAGCACGCTGGATCACTGTTACACCACAGTGAGAGGAGCTTATCGTGCTGTCCCCCGCGCAGTCCTGGGGCTTTCTGATCACGTGATGGTACATCTGATTCCCGCATATAAACAAAGACTGAAACGTTCAAAACCTGCAGTGAGAACATCCAAGAAGTGGAGCAGTGAAGCGGAGGAGGAGCTGCGTGCATGTTTTGAAACCACGGACTGGGATATGTTCAAGGACTCCACAGAGAGTTTAGATGAGTACACGGACACTGTGACGTCATATATACATTTCTGTGAAGATAGCATCATTCCATCACGAACCAGAGTCATTTTTAATAATGATAAACCCTGGTTCACATCCAAACTCAGACGGCTCCGTCAGCAGAAGGAGGTTGCATTCAGGGAGGGAGATAAGGAGGGCTACAGGCGTGCAAAGTATGGATTTAGCAGGGAGGTGTCAATGGCTAAAACCAGGTACAACAAACGCCTGGAAGAGCAATTCTCTGCAAATGACTCTGCCACAGTCTGGAGGGGCTTGAAAGAGATCACAAATTATCCACAGTATTCCTACGTCCCATGATGCTTTGCGCGAAATGTGCACACGACTTCCGGTTGACCGGAAACACCGTTTGTTTACATGCGAGTAATACAGTTGAAGACAGTCCAAACTTTGTTGTTTTCGTTCATTAAAAATGTGGGAACACCACTCGTTTTGTTAAAAGAGGAGGGACAAATAAAAAGAAATTACAGATGTTACCTGATCGCGCAGACATAATTTAAAAATACATAAATAGCGAACGCGTTTGCTCCGGCCTCTCGGCTAAGGTTTATTAGCAGCTAACTCGGCTAAAAGTCACGGTCGCGTCTGAGATCTATCGTTTTAAGACAGTAAATCTTCCAAAACTCTCATTAATAAACCCTCCCCGAATAAAAAGATGTTACCTGATCGCGCAGACATAATTTAAAAATACATAAATAGCGAACGCGTTTGCTCCGGCCTCTCGGCTAAGGTTTGTTAGCAGCTATCTCGGCTAAAAATACCGGTCGCATCTGAGATCTATCGTTTTAAGACAGTAAATCTTCCAAAACTCTCATTAATATCCCTCCCCGAATAAAAAGAAATAACAGATGTGACCTGATCGCGCTGACATAATTTAAAAATACATAAATAGCGAACGCGTTTGCTCCGGCCTCTCGGCTAAGGTTTGTTAGCAGCTATCTCGGCTAAAAGTACCGGTCGCGCCTGACATATATCATTTTAAGACAGTAAATCATCCAAAACTCTCATTAATAAACCCTCCCTGAATAAAAAGAAATTACAGATGTGACCTGATCGCGCTGACATAATTTAAAAATACATACATAGCGAACGCGTTTGCTCCGGCCTCTCGGCTAAGGTTTGTTAGCAGCTATCTCGGCTAAAAGTACCGGTCGCGCCTGACATATATCATTTTAAGACAGTAAATCATCCAAAACTCTCATTAATAAACCCTCCCTGAATAAAAAGAAATTACAGATGTTACCTGATCGCACAGACACAGCCATAGAGAAGGATGCAGGAACACTCTTTCTTTGTTTTGGGTCCGTGTTGAAAACACTGTTGTTTTAGCCAAAGATTTAGCTTGGTCCGGTTGTTGGTGCAGCCGCGAACAGCACAGCAGGTACCTGAACCCCGGTAGGACATTTCAGTAAACGTTCCGTTTAAACAAAAGCTGTGTTTGCTCCGATAAAATGAATGAAAATAACTTTCAAAAACACCCGCGATCCATACTCCGCCTATGGAATAAGGCACTTCCGGTGTCGGACAGGAAGTTCAATGCACATTCGCTTCTACAGTGACACCCTCAGGAATACTGTGGATAAGCCCAGATCGCCTCATTCCACAGATGACATCAAACTGGCTAATGACCTCAACAACTTCTATTCACGCTTTGAAACAAAGGACTCACATTCCTCTACCTCCCACACCACTCATACTTATTTAACCACCTTGGAGATCCCCCCACCCCCTGCTTTCACAGCTACAGAGGGGGAGGTGAACAGGCTTTTCAAAGGGTTGAACACACACAAATCTGCAGGCCCAGATCATGTGACTCCCTCCACCCTGAGGAAGTGTGCTAATGAGTTAGCACCTGTATTTACAGGAATCTTCAACTCTTCCCTGGAGTCATGTCATGTACCAGCCTGTTTCAAGTCCTCCATCATCGTCCCTGTCCCCAAGAAGCCACGCATCACAGGACTGAACGACTACAGACCTGTGGCTCTCACATCTGTAGTCATGAAAACCTTTGAACGTCTGGTTTTATCCCACCTCAAGTCTATCAGCAATCCCCTCCTTGACCCTCTGCAGTTCGCCTACAGAGCTAACAGGTCTGTAGATGACGCCATAAACCTGGCCCTCCACTCCATCCTGCAGCATCTGGACTCCCCAGGAACCTATGCTAGGATTCTGTTTGTGGACTTCAGCTCTGCATTCAACACCATCCTTCCTGCTTTGCTCCAAGACAAGCTTTCTCTGCTCGGTGTACCTGACGCCACCTGCAGGTGGATCACTGACTTGACTCGCGTGCGGCTGGGGAAAGCTGTCTCGGACACTCAGACCATAAGCACAGTTCACCACAAGGCTGTGTTCTTTCCCCTCTGCTCTTCTCCCTGTACACCAACTGCTGCACCTCCAGCCATGACTCCGTAAAACTTATTAAGTTTGCGGACGACACCACCCTCATCGGGCTCATCTCGGATGATGATGAGTCTGCGTACAGGAGAGAGGTGGGCCGGCTGGTGACCTGGTGCAGCAACAACAACCTGGAGCTCAACGCCCAGAAGACAGTGGAGATGATTGTGGACTTCAGGAAAGACAGAGCCCCTCTGCCCCCCATCACCTTTAACAACACCCCCATCATCATTGGGGACTGCTACCGGTTCCTCGGCACCACCATCACCCAGGACCTCAAGTGGGAGCCAACCATCAGCTCCCTCATCAAAAAGGCTCAGCAGAGGATGTACTTCCTGCGACAGCTGAGGAAGGCCAAGCTGCCGGCCAAGCTGATGGTGCAGTTCTACACGGCCATCATCGAGTCCATTCTCAGCGCGTCCATCACAGTGTGGTACGCCGGGGCCACTGTCAGGGACAGACACAGACTGCAGCGCATTGTGCGCTCTGCTGAGAAGGTAATCGGCTGTAGTCTCCCATCTCTCCATGACCTGTACGTCTCCAGGACTGTGAGGCGAGCAGGTCGGATCACAGCTGACCCTTCTCACCCTGCATACGGTCTGTTCGAACCACTCCCCTCAGGCAGGAGGCTTCGGTCAATTGGGACCAGAACCTCCCGCCATAAAAACAGTTTCTTCCCCTCTGCTGTCAGACTCTTGAACACTCATAACCATGCTACCTCATAACTTGCCTTGGTCGCTGTATTTTGTATTTGTTCTTTGTATTTTGATTGGGAATCACTGTATCACTGTATTTTGATTGCACCACTCTAATTGCGCTGTTTCTTAGTAGTTTTTGTTCACTGAATATTGTATTGATTGTATTGATGTTTTATGGTTTATGTTTTTTGTGTTTTATGTTTTTATATTTTATGCACCGTTATGCCGAAGCAAATTCCTAGTCTGTGAATCCTGTTCATTGACAATGGCGATAATAAACTGAATCTGAATCTGAATCTGAATCTTGAAGCCAGTGCTTCTCTGTGTATAACACAGTGTGTCCACTTAGCATTGGGTGAGACTTTTTTGATGAGAGCCTGAACTCCTTTCCTCATCCCTGCCATGGTTTGTGCACCATCACTGCAAACTCCGATACATTCCTCCCATTTTAGCCCATTCTCTGTCAGGAAGCAGTCCAGGATTTTGAATAGCTCTTCAGCTGTGGCTCTGTTTTTTACATATTTACAAAAAAGTAGATCCTCACACAGGGAGTTTGTCATTTCAAAATGTACATAAGACACAAACAAGCAGTCTTTGTTGCTGTCAGTGGCTTCATCAAATTGTAGGGCTAAACGTTTGTCTTTGAGTTTATCTACCAGCTGTTTTTGAAGATCATTAGCAATGTCATTTATTCGTCTGGCAACAGTGTCATTGGACAGAGGAATAGTTTTTAATTTTGCTGCACTTTTGTCATCCAGCATGACTGAAACCATGTCTAACGCTGCAGGTAGTATCAGCTCCTCCGCTATTGTGTGTGGTTTTTTACACTGAGCGATTTGGTATGACACTTTGTAAGATGCTAACAGTGCTCGTTGGTTTTCTGACGTAGCGTTCATAAAGCGGGATGATTGCTGGCATTATTCATCACGTTTTCGATTAAAAAACTCCAATGGCTTATCAGCATGATTGGGGTGTAATGTCGTTAAGTGACGTCTTAATTTATTAGGCTTCATGCTGTCCGCTGCTAACATTTTAAGACATAACAGACACACCAGTCTTTCCTCATCTCCCACCTTTGTCACAGTGAAGCCAAGCGCTAAATACGCTTCGTCATATTTCTTTGTCTTAGCTTTCTTTCTGGGGACCTGCTTTCTCATTATCTTTGTCTGTCTTCACCTTTCTTTTCATCCCTGTTAAATATTTTTCCATGCTGTAACTTCACTGCACTTTCTAAAACTTCTCATGCGCTGTGTGGCTTCTTGCTCTGTGAAAAAACTATTCCGCGCGCTCAGTCTGACAACAACAGCGCCACTGCCCCTACTGTCGCGGATGTGTAATTACACTTACCATTTTACTTTCAAAATGTGCAAAACTGGGTCACACAACACGAGCCCCCCTTGGCATCGCACTGCGCCCCCCCAGGGGGGCGCGCCCCACTATTTGAGAAACGCTGTTATAACTGGTTGGTTAAATCTATTCTAGTTTTTAAGTCTACGTTTAATTTATTCAATCAATTTAATCTATTTTTCTATTTAATCTATTTAATCAATTTAATTTTATTCAATTTAATTTATTCTAATCTATTCTAGTTCTTAAGTCTATGTTTAAGTTTGTGTTTATTTGAATTTTGCAATACTAAGTATTGGCATTTTTGTTTATTTTATTTACAGTTTAACCGGCATGTTCGTGTGAAAACACTTGGCAATAAAAGGCAACAATAACAACAACAACGATCTTATGTTCTTTGTAACATTACATAAGAAATATATTTTTTTCTCAGCAAATAAATAATTGTTTTTACCGTGTAAAGTCCTTCGTGTGGGCTCGCTTCTGTGGCTGGCCACCATTTTGGGCAGGGCAAATGAGGCGCTGACGCGTCACGTAGGCCGCTGAGAAACATCCATAATTCACCCTCAATGTTAAAAACTCTTCGTCTGACTCTTCAAAAACAAGCAATAAGGCTGCAGAGTAGCACACTGGCTGCTAACTGCTTAGTGCGAGCACCGCTTTTTTTTCACGGACCACATCCGGCGCTGACCGGATATGGTCCGTGAGCAGTCGTCCGGTTGATTTAAGAGCCCGTAAATAAGTTTTTTTGTTTTTACTGATAGATAATTAGTTATTAGTGGTACTGCATTTTAACAACAACGAAACATCGAACTCTAAATTCTCATCTCATTGTGCTGAGATGAACTCAGGAAAAACAACCGTGACGTCTTTTATACTGAAGTGGGTTGATCCGCACCAGGGGTTGCTAGGTGAGGGGCTGGACTCAGGTTGGGGTGGGTTGTCCAACGGCTTGTGCCATCACAAGCGCCAGGATTTGAAATCGAGACATTAATATCCCTGAAAAATAAATATACTTACCATACCATTTTACCATACCATTTTATTTATACTGTATACCATTTTACCATACCATTTTATTTATACTGTAAAGCACTTTCAACAGGAACAAGTCCACACCAAAGTGCTGAACAAACAAACACGCAACAGGCAACACAGACAATGAAGTACAACACGAAAAACATAAAAACATTGCAGATCATAAATAAAACGATCCAATATAAATCAGCTGGCATTGAAAGCAATGGAGTAGTAGTGAGTTTTTAACCGGGATTTGAAAACTGAGAGGGAGGGGGCCTGTTTGATGAGCAGCGGTAACTCGTTCCAGAGTCTTGGGCCTGCTACAGAGAACGCCCTGTCACCTCTGCGCTTAAGGCGAGTTTCTGGAACTTTTAAGAGTACCCGATCCTCTGACCTCAAAGCACGTGGAGGGACATATGGGTGTATCAGATCCGAGAGATAGGCGGGGGCGAGACTGTTCAGCGATTTGTAGACATACATGAGAATTTTGAATTGGATTCGAAGATGAACCGGTAGCCAGTGCAGGGAGGCCAAGACTGGTGTAATGTGCTCTCTTTTGCGTGTGCTGGTTAAAAATCGGGCAGCTGCGTTCTGAACCAGTTGTAATCGTGCAATGGTGGCTTGACTGACGCCAAGCAGAAGTGAATTGCAGTAATCAAGCCTAGATGTAATGAATGCGTGAATCACTGTCTCCAGGTTGTTTTTTGATAATATGGGCTTCAGCTTAGACAGACGCCTCAGCTGGAAAAAACAGGATTTGACGATCATGTTTACATGACTGTTGAGTTTCATGGAAGGATCCATTATCACTCCCAGATTTGTGACTTTTTGTTTTTCGGACAGGGGTAGAGCAGAAAGGTCAATGCAGTGGTTCGAGGTTGTGTCATTGGGAAGGAACAATATGGCTTCAGACTTCTTATCGTTGAAGCTTAAGAAATTTAAAGCCATCCAGTCCCTGATGTCAGCCAGGCAGTCGAGCAGAGGTTGAATAGAGCCTGTACCATTTTGTCTTAGGGGGAAGTAAATTTGACAGTCATCAGCGTAGAAGTGGAAGGGTATATTGTGTTTCCGGAAAATAGCACCGAGTGGCAGCAGGTATAAGGAGAACAAGAGAGGACCCAGGATGGACCCCTGCGGAACCCCCCATTTAAGAGCCGCCACTGCAGAAGTAAAATCATTGATGGACACACAAAAAGACCTGTCAGAGAGGTAGGATCTGAACCAGTTTAGGGCTGACCCTGAGATGCCCACCTACTGCTGCAACCTAGCAATGAGGATCTTACTTAGAGTAAATATACCACTGGGTGCATTTTTTTGGTCCTAGGACTGTTTTTTTTAAGAATTACCGTATTCGCCGGAGGAAAATATGCTCCGGTATTTAAAACGCTTTGTCAAATTATTAACAATTAACACGAAAAAATTGTACACTATACGCTTCGGTGTTTAATACGCGTCATCGCCACGCGACGCGTCAGCTTTGTCCTGATCAAGATGGCGGCGACAGGACCAAGTCCTGATCAAGATGGCGGCGAAAGGACCAAGACAGTACGAAGAACTTCACAAAGAAACACGGTAAAAACAATTATTTCTTTGCGAGAAAAAATATATTACTAAGCTGACTTTATAGAAGACGTGTTCCTGAGTTTAACGAAATGTTCAAATCAGCTGGATTAAAAAAAAAAGTTCGATGATTTTTATGCAGGTGCCAGGCGGGTTAATCCGGACGCTTTCTTTCTTTAAATTTAGCTAAATAAACGCTTAAAAATATATTTCTTCGCTGACTTATGGGTAATAGTAGACGTACTCCTGAGTTTAATGAAATGTTCAAATCAGCTGGATTAAAAAAAAAGTTCGCTGATTTTTATGCAGGCGCCAGACGGGTCAAACCGGAGCTTTCTTTAATAAACGCTTAAAAAATATATTTCTTACCTCACTATAGCAGACGGGCTCCTGAGCTGAACCAAATGTGAAATCAGCTGGATTTAAAAATCCGCGGTGTGGTTTATGAGTGGTATCTTGCAAACAAAAACCGGTACATCCATAGCAGGGAGCGGGCAGCAACAGAGTAATCTGTCCGACCAAAGGAGGCCTTTTTCGGACACATGCATGTAGAAACTTCTGGAAGTGGCCCCTCTTCCTCTTCGCTCTCTGAGTCCTCTGCTGGCTGCTGCCTACAGCGCCTATATAGCGGCCGAAACTGGTACTGCACCATTTTTGCCAAAAATGAAAAACGATGAATCAGAGCCAAAAATGGGTCTAAAAATATGGGAAAAAATCCATAAATAATACTCTTCGGTGTTTAATACGCTGGACATTCAAATGAGCAAAAATACTGCGTATAATACAACAGTTTTTACGGTACATACCCAAAGTTGAGTAAAAAAAGATTAAAAAGTGAATTTTGCATCTTTGGTCCCCTTTAAAATATTGTCGGTGCGACAATGAGTTAACGTGCCGCCCAGCACTAGTTATATCGCAAAATTTATCGTAATCGTGATAATGCTCTGAAATATCACAATATAATTTTTGAGCCATATCACCCATCCCTACTTCTGGTCACATGATGACAGAGTGGGTGGAGTTATGGTAGGAATTTGAAACTGTGAGCAAAATACCTTGTACATCTGATTACCTGAGGGCATTCTCTCTGAGTCACAAACACCTGCCCCCATGAGTGGCAGGGTGCTGGAAGCCACGAGCACCCAGCCTTGTCAAAAGAAAATATTAGTCAGTGGCAGGAAGCTACCAAGAGATGGCAGGAAGTCCTTCAAAATAAATATAAATTTTGAAAATGATGAAAAAAATACATAAATATGACGCTCTTATATATAAACCATGGGTTGCAAAGTGTGAGACAAAACTAGCAGCTTATAGAATGGAAATTATAGTAAATAAGTTGAAAACAAGCCAATTTAGGGTTATTGAAACTGATATGATTTATAAAATTATAACTATAATGTCTTTGAAAAGTTCTCAGTGTTTTTTTTTTTTTGGTTAAATATTCATGCTATTTCAAAGTCTGTAAAAACAAATTTATTTTAAATTTAATGTGAATAAAACGTAAAATGTTTGAGGGACGCTTTTAAAAGGAATAAAATATGCTGCATTTTTATACCTGATATCTGGGTGTTTCTCTGTCAGCGTGATGTGAGACTATTCTTTAAAACAGTTATGTTTTAATAAAAATGGAAACTGTTAACTGGAAAAGAAAAAAAACTAAATTTATGAGGCTTAAATTTTGAAATTCCATATCAGATCGTGGTGAAAATTGGTCAGTAACATCTGGAGATGATCGTCAGCCTGAAGAGAGACTGGTCTGTGGAGACTTAAAGCTGCAGTATGTAGCTTTTTTTATGAACATATTTCTTCACTCTGTCACTACCTCCTGACAGACTGATGTTAGCCAGGTAATCTCTGAAAAAAAAAAAAAAAAATATTGTCCCCTTGCTTCTCCAGGTGGTAAATAAGCATTTCTAAAAAGAAAAGGTGACCCACCATTTTCCAGCCAATAAAAACAGAGTTTGTAACCAGCCAATAAAAACAGAGCTTGAATTTGAATCAGCCAATAAAAACAGAGCTTGAATTTGAAATTTAACAGACCACAAGGGGGCAGAGCGGGATCAGAATGCTTTGCCTGTTGAAAATATTTCTAAGTGCTGGAGTTCTACAGAAACTGCATACCTTTAAAGACCGTGTAAAGTAAAATTAAATTTGTGTTTTGAGTTTGTCACACGGCATAAATATGTGTTATTAATCACCCATATAAATCTGACTGATTAAAAACATTGTTTACCTTATAAAATTAAGTCTCAAAAATCATGAAAAAACATGATTTTGCCTTGCTCTAGAACGCTGGGGGCGTGTCAGCGCGTGGGCGTGGTTTCAGCGCAGACAGACAGACTGGAGAGGCAGACAGCAGGAGCAGCAGTAAACCTGCTCTGTTTTTATCTGATTTCTGGCTCATTTTTCCAAGAGTTACGCTGTTTTTATTGCACTAACAACTCTTGTTTTGTTTTTAAAGTTGAGGACACATAACTCCGCTGTTATGTGTTTAATAATAAGAGCTATTTTAGAAGATGAGCGGACTCGTTGCACCTGGTCCGACCCGGTCACCTCGCATGCGGGGTCTGTGTTGGTGATTAAAAAGAGTAATCACGTTGATAAGTTATCTCATCTGTGTCAGCGGAGTCACGGTGTTTCACGACGCGTGTGGCAGGATTTCAGATCCACGCGGATCGCTCTCTCACACACACACACGCGGGGGGGCGCGGAGGTGCGCGGAAGTGCAGGTGGCATGTGGTCGCTCCAGCAGCACGCCTGGGTTTGTCAAAGTCAAAGTCAACTTTATTGTCAGAACTGCAATTTGTTTGACTCCCTCCTGCGTCTCAATGTCACAATGGAGCGGCTGAGGAGTGAGAGTACTGGAGGGAGACGGTCGGTAGCGAGTGAACGGCTCCACCGAAGAACGCATTTATACGGCTGGAGCTGTAGGGGGTGGGGCTATACTTAAGAAGACCGCGTGACGAAACACGGTCACATTTAAACCACGCCTAAAAAATCCTAAAACAGAAATATCTTTATACACAGTTTGATCTATAACTCCAAAATTAATTGAGCTACAATTTTGAGACTTTTTACTCATTTACAAGATTACAATTATGACATTTATAATGTTTATTGAAGAAAATGTTGAAATTCACTTTACACGGTCTTTAATGATTTTGTTTTTGTATTATTGGAAGATTCAGGGGAAACAAATTGACCTTCTCACATAACGAACAAACAAATGACCACATAAAGCCGTAGGGATGTAACGGTACACATGGATGTATCGAACCGTTTTGGTATGGCACGTTCGGATTGGTCCACCTGTGTAATGGTACAGGTACGGTCAGCAGTACTGAAACACAGTCCACCAGATGTAAGATGTGCAGGTGTCATCCTGACACAACCTTAAAATTAATTAATTCACGGATTCTCTTCTTTTTCAGATTAAACAATAAATTGTGTGACCAGATGAGATGCAAGTGACAATGAAACATTAATTATAGTTGACCCATCAGGAGATGCGGTCATTTATTTGAACATATCATAAATTTACATCATAACATGTACACTTTGATTGATTGATCAGATTCCTATAAATTAAACTTCAGCACAGAATGTAAATCACGCGTACATAATTTCCAGGAACAACAGAATAAAGTTATGAGATGTAATTAACTTATATCTGAAGGCAATTTTACTTAGTTACTGGCAAGATTGGTTTAAGAGAAAAGGAGGAAGTAAGAGAGGGGGATTTATCTTGAATGAATTCAACCAGAATGACAACTCTTCCATACAACTTCAGCTGAACTCACGTACGCTCTGGTAAACAATCAGCAACTCTTTTATCTTGCAGACGTTCATGTCTCGGTTCTGGTAAAGAGATGGGAAGCAGCCTTGGACGTAAAAGGGTCGTAGGTCCGGTCACGTCCGAGCTGGTCTTTAGCGTGTTTACCTTTTTCAGCGTCTCGTTGATGTTCGCTTTTATCGGCAGAAGTAGTGGCAGTTCCTGGTTGGCTTTCAAAATAAAATATTCCTCAAAAGGAATTTCTATTCAAAGGTTTGAGCTTTGAAGCTCGGTTCCGATTTTACAGCAAGCGTGCCATAAATCCTTAGCTGATGACGAGGTCTTTGACTCAATGACCAGCGTTCATACAGCTTTAGGAGAAACATCACATCTCAACTTCTCCAGCAGAACTCGAAGTTCAAGGAAGTGATCGCTTTTTTAGAGGGCTTGACTCACTGATACTTACTCCTTCCTATTGGTTAGTCAACCAGGAAGTTGGAGTGGTTTAGTTGAGGTCAGAGAGCTTATTATAAGTCAAGGAATGAAAGTTGTTAAGATCAGAAGGGAGGAGAAAGACAGATTAGAGTGGAGCCAGCTTTATGATTAAAACTGATTAACCATCTATAAACTTTTACACAAATACTGAAAACTAGACGTTGGCTTGTCCTTCAATTAAACAACGTCATTTAATTATCATCATATTGAAAATAGTGATGATACTACAAAACAGAAGGTTATTCTTTTTGATTATTTGAATTAGAACAAAAATTAAAGAGTCTCTTGGTGAGACAATTTGTGTCTCTGCTTCAAATCAATGGAATAAACAGTGTCCACTCTTCCCTTGAAGGTTTTCCAAGAAAAGGTGTCTCACGGGAAATTTCAAACAGGTGTACTACCGAGAGTTTTCAGAGACCAAGGTGTTCCACTACACCTGCGTACCGTTTTGGTTATTTGTTTCACTCGTTAAACGTTATTAACGCTATACTATATGCGCCGCGGAACTAAAGTTCCTAGGCAAGTTTCAGCATGGTGCTATTGCAGCACGTGCAACATGTCGTTGCGGTCTCGTGTTTGGGAACGTTATGGCTTTCTTGTTAAAAGACGTGAACAAATCCAAAGCTGTGTGTGGATGTTGTTTCACGGAGATTAGATCTGCTGACCCTTTATGATGAGTAAAATAAATGGACAAGATGTTCCCTCGCCCGGACGCGGGTCACCGGGGCCCCACTCTGGAGCCAGGCCCGGAGGAGGGGCATGTTGGCGAGCGCCTGGTGGCCGGGCTTTTACCCATGGAGCTCGGCCGGGCACAGCCCGAAGAGGAGACGTGGGTCCCCCTTCCCATGGGCTCACCACCTGTGGGAGGGGCCAAAGGGGTCGGGTGCATTGTGGAATGGGTGGTGGCCGAGGGCGGGGACCCTGGCGGTCTGATCCTCGGCTACAGAAGCTGGCCATTGGGACATGGAATGTCACCTCTCTGGTGGGGAAGGAGCCTGAGCTAGTGTGTGAGGTTGAGAGGTTCCGGCTAGAAATAGTCGGACTCACCTCAACGCATGGCTCTGGCTCTGGAACCAGTTTCCTTGAGAGGGGTTGGACACTCTTCCACTCTGGAGTTGCCCCTGGTGAGAGGCGCCGAGCAGGAGTGGGCATACTGGTTGCCCCCCATCTCGGTGCCTGTACGTTGGGGTTCACCCCGGTGAACGAGAGGGTAGCCTCCCTTCGCCTACGTGTGGGGGGACGGGCTCTGACTGTTGTTTGTGCCTATGCGCCAAACGGCAGCGCAGATTACCCACCCTTTTTGGAGTCCTTGGAGGGGGTATTGGAGGGTGCGCCTCCTGGGGACTCCCTTGTTCTGCTGGGGGACTTCAACGCTCACGTGGGCAATGACAGTGAGACCTGGAGGGGTGTGGTTGGGAGGAACGGCCCCCCTGATCTGAACCCGAGTGGTGTTCTGTTGTTGGACTTCTGTGCTCGTCATGGATTGTCCATAACGAACACCATGTTCAGGCATAAGGGTGTCCATATGTGCTCTTGGCACCAGGACACCCTAGGTCGCAGTTCGATGATCGACTTTGTTGTCGTCTCATCTGATCTGCGGCCGCATGTCCTGGACACTCGGGTGAAGAGAGGGGCGGAGCTGTCAACTGACCACTACCTGGTGGTGAGTTGGCTCCGATGGTGGGGGAGGATGCCGGTCAGACCTGGCAGACCCAAACGTATTGTGAGGGTCTGCTGGGAACGTCTGGCAGAGTCTCCCGTTAGGCGGAGCTTTAACTCCCACCTCCGGGAGAGCTTTGAACACGTTCCGAGGGAGGCGGGGGACATGGAGTCCGAGTGGGCCATGTTCCGCGCCTCTATTGTCGAGGCGGCTTATCGGAGTTGTGGCCGCAAGGTTGTTGGTGCCTGTCGTGGTGGCAACCCTCGAACCCGGTGGTGGACGCCGGCGGTGAGGGATGCTGTCATGCTGAAGAAGGAGTCCTATTGGGCCTTTTTGGCCTGTGGGACCCCGGAAGCAGCAGATAGGTACCGGCAGTCCAAGCGGCATGCGGCTCGGGTGGTTGCTGAGGCAAAAACTCGGGCGTGGGAGGAGTTCGGAGAGGCCATGGAGAATGACTTCCGTACGGCTTCGAGGCGATTCTGGTCCACCATCCGGCGTCTCAGGGGGGGAAAGCGGTACGCGACCAACACCATTTATGGTGGGGATGGCGTGCTGTTGACCTCAACTCGGGATGTTGTGAGTCGGTGGGCGGAATACTTCGAAGACCTCCTCAATCCTACTGGCACGTCTTCCACTGAGGAAGCGGAGCCTGGGGACTTTGGGTCGGGCTCTCCAATCTCTGGTGCTGAGGTCGCCGAGGTGGTTAAAAAGCTCCGCGGTGGCAGGGCTCCGGGGGTGGATGAGATTCGTCCTGAGTTCCTTAGGGCTCTGGATGTTGTGGGGTTGTGTTGGCTTACGCGACTCTGCAATATCGCGTGGACATCGGGGGCAGTTCCCTTGGATTGGCAGACTGGGGTGGTGGTTCCCCTATTCAAAAAGGGGGACCGTAGGGTGTGTTCCAACTATAGGGGGATCACACTCTTAAGCCTCCCTGGTAAGGTCTATTCAGGGGTTCTGGAGAGGAGGGTCCGTCGGATAGTCGAACCTCGGATTCAGGAGGAGCAGTGTGGTTTTCGTCCTGGTCGTGGAACACTAGACCAGCTCTACACCCTCAGCAGGGTCCTGGAGGGTGCGTGGGAGTTTGCCCAACCAGTTTACATGTGCTTTGTGGACTTGGAAAAGGCATTCGACCGCGTCCCTCGGGGGGTTCTGTGGGGGGTACTCCGGGAGTATGGGGTACCAGGCCCTTTGATACGGGCTGTTAGGTCCCTGTACGACCGGTGTCAGAGCTTGGTCCGCATCGCTGGCAGTAAGTCAGGCTCGTTTCCTGTGAGAGTTGGACTCCGCCAAGGTTGCCCTTTGTCACCGATTCTGTTCATAACTTTTATGGACAGAATTTCTAGGCGCAGCCAAGGTGTTGAGAGGATCCGTTTTGGTGGCCTTAGAATCGCTTCTCTGTTTTTTGCAGATGATGTGGTCCTATTGGCTTCATCAGTTCGTGATCTACAGCTTTCGCTGGAGCGGTTTGCAGCTGAATGTGATGCGGCCGGGATGAGGATCAGTTCCTCCAAATCCGAGGCCATGGTCTTGAGCCGGAAAAGGGTAGCATGCCCTCTCCGGGTCGGGGAGGAGGTCCTGCCCCAAGTGGAGGAGTTTAAGTATCTCGGGGTCTTGTTCACGAATGAGGGAAAACTGGAGCGTGAGATCGATAGGCGGATAGGTGCAGCGTCCGCAGTGAAGCGGGCGCTGTACCGGTCTGTCGTGGTGAAGAGAGAGCTGAGTCAAAAGGCAAAGCTCTCAATTTACCGATCGATCTACGTTCCCACCCTCATCTATGGTCATGAGCTTTGGGTTATGACCGAAAGAACAAGATCTCGGATACAAGCGGCTGAAATGAGTTTTCTCCGCAGGGTGTCTGGACTCTCCCTTAGAGATAGGGTGAGAAGCTCAGTCATCCGGGAGGGACTCGGAGTAGAGCCGCTGCTTCTCCACATCGAGAGGAGCCAGTTGAGGTGGCTCGGGCATCTGGTTAGGATGCCTCCTGGACGCCTCCCTGGTGAGGTGTTCCGGGCATGTCCCACCGGGAGGAGACCCAGAGGAAGACCCAGGACACGCTGGAGGGACTATGTTTCTCGGCTGGCCTGGGAACGCCTTGGGATTCCCCCAGAGGAGCTGCTCCAAGTGGCTGGGGAGAGGGAAGTCTGGGCCTCCCTACTTAGGCTACTACCCCCGCGACCCGACCCCGGATAAGCGGAAGAAAATGGATGGATGGATGGATAGATCTGCAGCAGCAACACGTCTGACTTGTTAACGGACTTGAAACGACATCATCAGAACATGAACGTTTCTTCTACAAGAAAGAAAAGCAGCTTTGTGCAAAGACAGATAACAGTAGCATTTAAACAACCTTCAACAGGTTATTCAGATCGGTCCAGATCAATAACACAAGCTGTAGAAGTTTTTAAAGCTCTGAATCTACGTCTGAATGTTGTTGATGTGCCGGCTTTAAAGTTATTGAGCGTCGCTACGACATCCATCATGTCAACACTTCAGTCTTCAACACTATGAAAAAGCTCAAACTGATATTGTCAACATGTCCTGGAGCTGATTAAAGCTCTGATGATGATGACCGAGAGATTTAACCACCTCAACCGTTCAAGAAGAGGTATTGTTGTTTTATTATTATTATTATCTAATTAACCTTTTTAATTTAAAATTATAATCTTATTAACTCTTTTTTTTTTACCTCTTTGTGTTTTATTTCCAGTCTGGGACAGAGATAGCAGTTGACTTCTTCCTCTTCAGGGAAATCCACCAGAGATCACCTGCAACCAGGGCCGGCCCAAGCCTCTTTGGGGCCCTAAGCGAAATTTGGATGGGGGCCCTCTGTTTCTACTAATAATGTGAATTACTGCAATCAACAGTCAGATGGTTTTATCATTCTCCCACCTGATAAAACGTATTGAAACTCTGATTAGGCCCAAGCAGCGAAGCGCTGCGAAGGCCTATTGTAATTGCTCGATTTCTTCATTATTTTTCCGTCACTTCGAACGGCTGTTTGGGGCCTTTAACATATTCAAAAACTCACCAAACTTGACCCAAAATTGTCCCCCAACTAAAATTTTTGGATTCAGGTGGAATCGTAAGTGGACGTGGCCAAACTGCTCTACAACGCCCCCTAACATGAGTTGGTGGAAACCGTAGGTCATACAGACCTGAAACTCGGTACATAGGTAGATCCCCCCAATTCAAGAAAAAAAGTATCTTGGAGGTACCCTCTAAAATGCACAGGTAGGCGGCCATTTTGGGTCAAAGGTCAAATTGTGGTCATTTTTCATTTTTACTCATGTCAAACTTTGACAAACTCCTTCTCAGGCATTCGACCTATCAGCTTCATTCTTGGTCAGAATGCAGTTAAGGCATGGGGCTTGACTTTTCGTATATGTTCAGGGGGTGTGGCGGAACAGGGAACTTGGCGTACTCGTCAAAACAAACAAAACGCTATAACTTTCTCATTCAATGGTCAATTGGCACCAAACTTGGCATGAGGGATCCTGGTTGGATGCCTGACGATCCTATGATGTCATAGTCTGACCTCACCTAAGCCCCGCCCCCTCAGAACAGGAAGTGTTTTTTTGCTAGGAAAGATCCAACTCTGGCTCTCTTGATCTAATCAAGATGATATTGTGTCAGATGACTGATAACAAGTTGGTCTCACTTGTTTTAAATTGCCAATGGTTTACAGCAGAGGGCGTGGCCGTGGCAGCGCGGCGAAGTCACAGGTCACGCCGTCCTCATATGTTTTGCTCTAGATTCCACATGTTTAAGCCCAGTTGCACCAAACTCACTGACATCGATCCTTGTTCACCCCCCGGCAGGGATTTGGTGCAATACTTGGTGGGCGTGGCCTAATTCCTCAACAGCGCCCTCTAGAATATTTAAAAAAAAACAGTCCCCAGCCATGCTTTATCCCAGAATTATGAAACTTGGTACACATGTGTATTTTGTCAGGACCTACGAAAAAGTCTCTTGGAGCAATCGTCCAAAGCAAACTGGAAGTTGGCCATTTTAGGTCAAAGTCACAATTTTGTCTATTTCATTGTTGTCATATCTG